>JAHDVE020004595.1:0-49727 GCA_022606495.2 Halesus radiatus
TTTGATATTCCAACTAGAACTACTCTAACAAAATTTTATCCAACTGTAGCAATAATTTCAAGACTGAGTCATTCAAAAACTCGCTTGTACCTAGACTTCACGCAGAAGGTAATACTTTTTCAGATATAGTAGATATGTTAAACTGCACGGAATGCAAATACAAGATGATTATAATAGCCTACATCCTCAACAATTACTAACAAGATACGTGTCTAGAGTATAAAAAATGAGTGAATGTGCTGTGTGTTTTGTATATTCAACTGTGTTGCAAATTATACTGAGTTATGCATAGACAACGTTATTGCTGAATTTATCTGTGAGACAATAAATTAATATATAAAATTAATATTTTCCTTTTTCAGTATTTTGAATTTTCCTCCTCAGAGTAGTGTTAGCAGTTCGACCATTTAATTGCTTTGTGTTTCACACGCTTTTATCCAACACAATTTCCTTGAAAACTTTTATTCGCCAAAAGTTTAGAAACAGTTTCATTTTGAAAATAATTTCCTGAAAATTAAATCAGTTGAGTTTCAAAATTATATGAAGGTCTAATAATTTATAATCAGTTTGAAAGTTATGTAAAGTTTCTATTTTATATTACTTAAGAGGAACGGCTGCGCGGCCTGGTTCATACAAAACTTATTTTGGGTTTGAGGCCATAATACTCACCTAAATCTAATGATTTTTTTTTGCCAATTAGTATAGTAAATATCTAGTACGGATTAAAAGTAATGTATTTATTTTTGTTTTACATTACGAAATATAGGCCATAAAAGGAATTGATTTTTCGCGACTTTAGAGACACCTTTAATAATTATTTGGGGGCTAACGACGATTAAAAAAAATACATTAACCCCTTCTGCTTTGAAAATATAATGCAATAAAAAATAAATAAAATATTAAAAAATATTAAAATAAGCATTGTGGTGGATTTTAAATTAAATTAAAAACGACATAGTTACTTTGGAACACAAATTTTCCGTACATTATTTAAAATGTGGACACGAAAAAACGTTTTTTTTTTAATGTTTTATTTTTATTTACGTAATTATATTTACATAGCAAATATGATGTATATTTTTTTTAAATACAGTAAACCCGTAAACAATTATCTAATTTGCCTCTAAAGTTCAGAAAATTGATTTTTTTCATGTCATTTCATAATTTAAAACAAAAATAAACAAAATAATTCTCATCATGTTAACTAAACCTTTAATTAAAAAAATATATCATTCAGTTCGGATGGGTATTTTGGCCTCAAATCCAAAATTAAGTTATGTATGAAATTGGCAGCGCAGCCGTTCCTCTTAAATTTAACAATATTATAACGCGTGATTAGGAATGGACTCAACCGGGAGATGTCTGTCAACACGGAGCAAGTCGGGACTACTTGAAGACCCAGGTGAGGGCTGCATCGGTGCGCCTCTACGCGAGCAGTCTGAACCTTAACCCCGTATAGCTTGGATCGTACGACGCTATTGATTAGATACAGATGCAATTATTGCACCTAATTGTATACCAAATGTAAATTTCCTAAATGCGTAATTAAACCCTGAGATCATCATTCGAATTTTTATTTAACTTTAACAATATAATTCTCACTACGAAAAATCAATGCTTTAAAAAAATTGCTATATAATGATTGGTATTTATAGAATTAACATGACTTCTTCCATATCATACCATCCATTTTCAATCTATATTTTTTAATATGTGATATCGCGCTGGAACTAATTCTTCTATTATAAGAATACATTTATTATCTGGTCAATCTTTAAATCTACACAAACCCAACAGTAAAAGTACTCCAATATTGTAAATTCTTATGTCAAATCGTACCGTTAATGTTTGTTCTCAATAGCTTATTAAAAAATATATAAAAAATTTGTTCCAATATAAATGCAACACTTTCACAATGGAATTAAACAAAATAATGTTAAACCATGAAAATTTATAAAAAATTCGATCCAATATAAATTCAACACATTCACAACGAAATTAAACAAAATAATGTTATACCATGAAAATTGGTACTTAAATCTTAAGTTAGGTGGATGTGTAAAAATCGAAAATGGAAGCGTTCACAAGCTTTTTAACGAAACCAACCTAACCCCACCTACCCCCCAACTTTTCAACGCTGACAATTTCCAATTTTCCACATCCAATTTTCTACATCTTTTGCACAACCCTAGATTTGGCAAATTCGAGATTTATATTGGTAACTTTGTCTAACTTAAAATCTCCCCAACCCGGACCGATTGAGTTTGAATTTTGTCTTATTCTGCTTGTTATGCGGGCGATGTATAATTGTTCTAAGGATTATATACTCAAACAGAGTTGTATGGGATTCAATCCTCTCGGTTTACCCTTGCGAGAAATCGGGTGATAACCAGTTATCAAGACGTATTAGTATTTCGAGAATTTTATCAGTCGGCTCAAATAACAACATAAACATGTAGTAAAAAATAATATCTATATAATTATGATTTCCAGCGTCTGAGTATGGGAAACGGAGTTTGAATGTTGACACCGCATTGCAATATGAGTAGAAGACTTGCAGACCGACTCCGCCGCTAACTAAATAGCATATTAAAACAGAAAGCCATGAACCTGTGAAACGTTAACTGTCTGATTGGAAAAGAACAAAAGAGCGGGTGACTTCGAATCCAGAGGTCGCAAGTCAACAACTATCAAAATGAAACAAGAAGCCGAACGAGTGTATCAGTATACACTTTTACCTGACGATGGAACGGTTGTTCCGAAACCGGTAGGCGTGTAAAATAAATGTAGTTAAAACAAAGTTTGATTGTTTCATTTGATTATAATGGATAACCACAAAGTGATAGCTTCATACAATAGTATATAATTTATTTATGTTTGTTTTACATTATTAAATATAGGCCATTAAAAAAATGATTTTTCGCGATTTTATAGGCACCTTTAACAATTCTTTGGGAGTTAACGGCGATTAAAAAAAAAATTACCCCGTCTACTTTGAAAATATAATGAAATAAAAAAAATAAAACTAAAATAAGGATTATGGTTGACTTTATATATCTTTTTATATGTCTTTTTGACATTTCAACCGTTTATCATTCAAAATAATTTAAGAACAAACGTGTTACTCAAAAGACCCCGACAATACAATGTAGTTTTTCTGTAGATAGCGGACAGTTGCCCTAACAGTCCGTAGCCAGTGTTACTACGGTATCCCTATTGGGAGTATGTTGTGAGGCTAAATACAGCGATGAAGGGAAGGAGACGGGGAGGAGTAAGGTTGGGTAATACCTAACAATTCAGATATGGTCACAGTCATGTTAATATTTGGAATTGAATTGTAGACACATTGTAGATATTAAAATGTCCCTGAAATGTGGCTCTGTGCCCTCTGGTTGGAAAAAGTGACTTCCTACGAACTTCCCCTTTCCTTGTGTACGTGGATTGCCGACTTTCTGAGGGAGAGATCGATTCAGACGGTTGCTGATGGTTTCAGATCTTCCTCGCATTTAATAAATGCTGGCGTTCCACAAGGATCGGTTCTGTCTCCGACATTGTTTTTGTTGCACATCAATGACCTCTTGACATGTGCACCAATCCATTGTTACGCGGATGACAGTACAGTCCATGATAGCTTTTTATTTGACAAGCCCCCAAAGGGCACACAAACGGCTCGGAGGGCTTTGATGCAGAGAATGGACAGTTACCTCAAGAGGGTCTCCTCTTGCAGTAAGAATAACCTCGTCGAATTTAACGTTTCAAAGACCCAATCATGTCTGATTACGTCTAAAAGGGATCGAAATGACAATCTAGTCTCCTTTAATGGAAACAATCTTCCCAACAATCCCTCCATTGATATGCTTGGTGACTTAAGTGACCAGATCAGGTATGGGGACTCCATCGAAGCCAGAGTAAAGTTAGCCTCTCAGAAGCTGGGCGTATTGTACAGAGCCCGCAGATACTTTAATAGTACACAACTGCTGACCCTATACAAATCGCAAGTGCGCCCCACTGTAGAATTTGGCAGCCACCTCTGGTTGGGAGTCCCAAAATAACTGAAAAAAAACCCTTGACTCTGTGCTGAAATGGGCGGTCCGTTTGATAGATTCGCCTATCTTAACAAACGGACTGCAATCTTTGGAGCACAGACGTCAGGTGGAAATGCTGTCCTTGTTTTACCGGTATTTTAATGGAAGATGCTCTGAGGAACTATCGTCGTTAATCCCTTCGCCACCGGTGCATCGTCGGGAACATTTGCACACGGTTGACATTTGTCATATGAGAACGGGTCGCTTCTACGACTCGTTTTTGTGTTCAACATCTCGGCTGTGGAATGATCTGCCGACCTCTGCGTTTCCTCCATCCTACAACATGGGTCTTTTCAAGACCCAAGTTCACTCGTTCCCATCTTCTAAAAGACCCTCCACACGGCATCCCCAAAGATGATATAGGCCTTGAGGAAAATTATTTCCCTCAGGGTCTCCTGTGTGGTGTTTCCGTAAAAAAACACAATTGACAAAAAGACAATTGTGTAATTTTAGTTCAAAGGTTGAGGGAGGCTAATAAGAGCCCTCTCTGACTAATTAGCTATTGACGCCGTCCAACTTACCGTAAACCACTTGAAACATCTCAAAAATTAATACTAAAAATAATTTAACAAAGGAAGTGCCTTTCCCTCCATGCTACTATTCCATGAGGCTAAACTGTTAGATATAAGAAAAATTTATTGTCTACAGTGCCTAAAATATGTATTTTCAAGACAAAAACTATTCCCAAAAATCGAAAATCGCTCTAGTGACAGGATAAATAACGTACTTTTGTGTAAAACTAGGCTTGCGCAGAGACATGCTTTTTTTATTACTCCTAAAATTTTTAATTTTCTATCTACAGAATGTAAGTGTCAACACATAAAAAATGAAATAAAAAACTGGATTAAAACCAAAGATATCAACCTTTTCCTGCTATAATTGAATATTTTCCCCACTTTTCTATCTTTGTTTTTTGATTTGTTTTCTTATCCAACTTAAAATCTTTTTTCAACCTACCTTCAACATCCATGTATTAATACAAATAATCTAATATACTGCAACTAACTGATACCAGGTATACCCACTGCACTGGCTTTGCCTATGTGGGATTTTTTGTTTTATATACTTACACATAGGTTGTTCAGATGTATTTATAATTTAATGTTTAGAAAAAATGTTTGTAATCATTGTATCTTGTTTGTGTGAATGTATGTATCAAAAAGTGAATAAATAAAAATAAAAATAAAACTTAAATTGGATACGCCGTTTAACGAATGGAAGGAGCAATACAATAAAATCCTGGAATATGTGTGTGTTCTTTAGGATGAAAATGCCAATTTCCGACGGGAGGTTGAACCCTTCGAGACGCGTAAGATGATATGGAGCAGCGCAGCAGAATATCCAAATTTATATATACACAACATTTCCGAAGTTAAAGGTGAGAATTTGATGAGCTTAATGGAGAAAATGGGAGGCGTCATCAGCGTGCCGCTTCCGAGTAGCTGTGTGGTGTCGGTCCCTCCACGGTCAGTCCATGCAATATTGTCGTCCAGTTCTCGATAAAGCGTCTCCGCAATGATGTCATCGCTGCGGCAAGGACTCGCTGCGGCCTTACAACGGACCACTTAGGACTTGGTTTTCCCAGCACCAATTTCTATGTGAAAGAGCACCTAACGCTAAAATAACTTATTTTTTTCAAAAACATATTTATTTATAGCCGGACAAGCAAGCCAACGGCTATAAATAAATATGTGGGCGGAACAGCAGTACCTGGCAAAGATGAATGATCTCTCTCGAGTGGTCACCATTCGCTGTGAGGGAGATCTTCAAATGATAACCCCGTATCATGATCAACAAAACATATGACTTGTTTCTACTATTATCGATACTCACTTTTTTTTAATACTGTTCTTATTTTATTGTTTATTAAGAGTAAGTTTGTTATTAATCAGCCATTATTTAACGTTGTAATTTTTTAAGCCTTAACGTATACCTTGTTCCAGTAGTCGGCTAGACAAACTATTACAATATCATCAGCGAATATCACAATTTTACCTACAAATTTGAAATCATCATAAAGATCGTTGATGTAAAATACGAACATTAGAGGGCCTAGAATACTACCCTGAGGTACTCCGTACTTGATCGAAAATGGTTAATTTTTTATGCCATCGATAAAAACATGTCAAGTTCTGTTCGTCGTGAAATTTTTGAGCAAATGAAATTCGTTTCCAGTGTTTCCGAGATTTACAAGTTTATTGCAAAGTATTTCTTGTGAGATCTCAAGCAGCGTTTCTATTCTAAATTATGGTCTTTCACCAGGGTGATACTGAGAATATTTACCACTCTGGAACGTGTCGAAAATATAATGTAGATTATTTTATGTGAAGTGACACATTAATTGATTATATTGTTTCATTAAACGATTATATAAAGACGATTTTCATTATTTTAGAGCTCCATGCACCTTCCCAATATATTTCAACAAAATATTCAGGCCCTGAAAAAATATTCATACAATTTAAATTATTTTGCGAGGCTCCATCCACCTTCCAGACAAAAGTACACAGAGTGATGTTGATTCAGTCATTAACGCCGGGCGTCCATTTGTAAGAAGAAAATTGATTTCGAATTTGAAATCCTTTATATCCTCTAATCATTTCTCGCCAAATTGCTGCCGAGAACTCTCGAGTGGAGTGGATTAAACTAGAAGGGTATGGGGGGTATAAGTATTGAAATATTGTGAATAATCATGCAGGAGAATTAACATATAATTATAATTGTAATTTTAATATATATTTTTATAATTTCATAAAATTCTAACATGACGTACCCGACTATCAACAGGAATTTCAACACCCTACTTTTAAATTGACTTTTGATAGCAAAATTAAATTTATGTATCTCTATAGGTTATGTTGGAAGTTAATATGAGATCTGAGCATAGTTGTGATGGGTGAAAATATGTGCAAATTTAATGACGCCAAAGAACACTGATCAATAGTCCTTGGTAGTCCATATATGATAGTATGATAGTCCTCACTATCATATAACTTTTACGTCATTCAACGTCACTACGTGATCTCTTCACCAAATCCCCACCATGTCACTACGTGATCACTTTGCCACTTGGCCATATCTCAAATAAGTCACCACGTCACTAGCCCCTTGAGTCCCTACACCACTGGTTACAAAAAATATTCCAATATACACGTCTTAAACTGAAAAGCTTCGATAAACACTTTGAAAACACGAACGTAAACAAACAAACACTGCCTATTTTCGTAATAATCTCAAGCGCATGTTTTATTTATACCCGTCGGTAATATAAAAAGCCCGAGCTTTGGAAACGCTACTAAAATAAGCCTTACTTAACATCAGCGCCTTGAATTATTCAAAAGGTAGTTCAGATTTATTGGCTTCGTGGACACGTACGAGTACGTATCGCAGTTCGTGGTTTATGGCTAGTGTTAATACTGCTCCTGCGGGCGATCCAGCTATCAATGACTCTTGTTGAAATTACGAATAGTCGCTGAAACTACTGAGTAACCGAGATGATTAAATTCTGTAAACGGTAATTTGAAATAATTGGATAGTTTAACAGTGAGAAAGTTTATTAATAATAATAATAATAATAATTGGATGATTTGTATAGCACCGTGTTTGTGAAAAATCACCTCAAGGGCGCTATTAGTTCATTCGGCATATTTAGAAATCTCTCTGAATGAGACCAGTGTATGGCATTTACTCTACTGAGGTCATGATAATTGGGATATACGTACTGTTCGAATAATACCTTTTTGGCGAGAAGTTAGAGCAAGGAAATACAAAGCTGAGTTTTGAACATAATTATTAGACGAAAAAATAACCATAATAGACACCCCTCAATAGCCACGCTTTTGTTAAAGATCATGATTTTTATATGAATGAAAATTTAAATTATTTTGTTCGATATAGCCAGCGAACTATTTACTTCACTAATAACATCATTTATATCTTCAAAGTTCAATCGCATTTAATAAATAATCAATTATTTTCCTAAAATAAATAACAAACTTGGGTGGGTACTTACTTGTAGAGATTGAATATGGTATACCACTTCCAACGATTCGTTGTTTTTGTTCCCATAACTTCTCCTCTCCCAGCCTCTCCAGATTGCCAGTGCTGTCAGCGAACATGAGAGATTAGGTTAGGTTACCTTAGGTCAGGTAAGGTTAGATCGGGTATATGGATCGCTGTCTTAGTCTGCCTCTAGTTCTGCTCTCAGACAATTTGGCTTCGTACGCCGTCCATATTAAAAGACTACTTTATAATGGTTGGATTTCATGTAATTAAATACTTTCATTTTGTTCGCTAAAGTGTAACACAATATTGCTGACACGCTATCAAATACTTTTTTCTTTGTATGTTCTCCGAAAAAATTCTTAAACAACGATTTTAAACTTGATTTAAATCTATAATTAGGATTTCGCTCCTTTAAATGAGCGTCCCAATGAATATTCATGCTTTTGGCAAACAATTTATGGGCGCAATTAGTTGGAAAGTGTTTGAAATAGATCCAAAGCCGTATAATAATTTAGTTTTTTTTTTCACTCCGAACCAGAATTAAACCGCAGATTTTTAAGAAAGTCTGCTTATAACAACTAGACTCGGCAGATTAATTGGGTAATAATTAATACTTTTCACAAGCTGTAATTTATATCCATAATTCAGAAGAATAATTAGGATCATTCTTTAGAATGGGGCTGGTCAAAAAAATATATACGAAATAAATAAAAAAATACTTTGTGAAAGGTTTCACACCCGACGAAATGGTGTGAACAGGGGCCTTTTACTATGTGTGTACTTTTTCAAAATGGATTACATGTAAGAATCACCAATGGCGTTTAATTTAACTAAGATCTTAGCTTCAAATAATACTCATGAAGTTTAGAGCTAATAATATCACATTATGTGTATTCGCTCATTCATGAGAAGTATGAAAATATTATAGACAATATTTACAAATCTGAAAAAAAACATCAAACGGAAAATAAAACGGCAAGGATTGCATATGGGAATTAATTGAAGATAATATTAACAGTTCTTAAATTGAAATATGATTATCGATAAAAATTATGGGACGCAATAAGGTGGCATTAGCTCGGTGGATAAGAGCCCTGGTCTGGGATAGACCGAGGAGTCCTGGGTTCGTGTCCCAGATGCGACTGTTACCTTTTATTCTGCGTCTTTTCTATTTCATATTCTAAGGTTATCTTATATGATTTAAAATGTATTACATTACGGTTTACAATTTTACAGTGAACAGTGTAGACGTAGTGCGATGTTTAAGACTAAACTAAGTGAATAATTATCTTCCAATCACAAGGGAGAGTTTAAATGCAGTTCGAAAACCCCGTGACCTGTAACATGGGCCAGATGTTCGCATCCCTTAAACCGCTGGGTCGTCAAGTGACACACCCGCTCCGCCCGCCACACCCTCACCTATCCCCGCAGGGAAGACGATCATCTGGTGAAACGAGTACGTTGGAACCCCTCCCCCCACCCCGCTGCCCACCGCCACAGCCCATCTTCGCGCCGTTGCCGTATAAGATGACCTTGGACCACATGTGCTAATTCCTTCGGCCGCTGGGTCGTTCTGTGACACACCATATTTGTTACTATAAGGATAAAAAAATCATCTGAGTTATCTAGCAACCCCGTCGCAGACCCCCTCCCCACCGCCCCGGCCAGCCCTCGCCGGTACAAGTTTCTACTTCTGGAAGGATTACATGGGACTGTAACCAGTGTTTTAAAACAATTTACAATTTAAATTTAACCGATGTATAATAATAATAACTGTCTTACCCATAACAATGATTAGTGCAATGTGATAAGAAACAGTGATAAGTGAGTAAAAGTGTTAGTTAGACTTTCATCTTGAACAGTTTATGACCTTAGAATTAAGTCTAATATTATTGTTTTTCTTCTTTTTGTTATGTTTTAGCACTAGTTAAGTATTTATATACATAGGTTGGTTTATGTGTGTTTTATGATAGGATATGTTAAGGTAGATAAGTTACAAAATGTGTGTTAATATATTTTAAGTGTGGTATGATATTTTAAGGTACGTAAGTTAAATTATGATATGATATGACGTGCTATTTAAGTTATAAGTTAAATAAGGTATGTTATACCATACCATATTATGTTATAAGTTATAAGCTATATTACGTTATGTTAAGATATAAGCAACATTATATTAAGTTATGGTAAGTTGCAAGTTAGAAAAGCTATGTTATATTACGCTGTATTAAGTTAAGTTTAGTTATGATATGTTATGGGTAGGTAAGTAGTCCGTGGAAGGGAATGGCCGACACAGGTGTCGATGAGGCTCGCTATCCATCACGCCGCCAACCCTTCGGTAGCGCGAAGAGGAGGAAGGAACGTGAACAATGTCGAATTGGCACGTGGAACATCAGAGGAGGGATGGAAAGAAAAATTAATGAAGTATGTGATACGATGGTAAGGAAAAGTTTGGATGTACTCTGTATAACAGAGAGTATGAGGAAGGGGAGCGGTACGATGCAACATTGTGATACGCTCGTAATCTGGTCTGGGAGACCAGATACGGAGAGGGCGTGTCAAGGAGTTGCAGCGTTACTGTCTCCTAGAATGGTAGAATGTATGTTGCAATATGAATGTGTAAGTCCGAGAATAATGTGGATCCGATTCAAAATCGGGTTGACAAGAGTGTTTTTAGTAATATGCTATGCTCCTGTCAACTCTGAAAACGATGAAGTGAAAGATGATTTTTGGAGTGGTGTGAGCGATGTGATGAGATTAAAAAGTATGAATGAAAGGATTATAATGGCAGGAGATTTAAATGGATGGGTGGGAGTTAGACGGGATGGATTTGAGTCAACCTTAGGTATATTTGGGGATAAAAGAACAAATGATAATGGTAACAGAATGCTTGAAGTATGTTTAGAGTGGAACCTTTTTGTATCGAATACCTTCTTCAATCATAAAGGTATCCACCAATATACGTGGGAAAGAGGAAATGAAAGGTCAATGATCGATTTTGTGGTAATTGACTCTAGGTTGCGAGCCGTCACCGCAGACACAAGAGTTTTCAGAGGGGCTGAGGTAGAAACCGACCATTTTCTGGTTGTGTCGAGAGTAAATCTCTTCCGCGGCTGGCGCTCTAAAGTGAAAGTGGTGTCGACTCCAACTAGAGTCAGAATAGAAAAACTGCAGAACGATAATGTAAGAAGTAAGTATGAAAATTGTGTAGAGATGAGATTGAATGATAAGGATATGAACGGTCTGAGCATAGACGAAACATGGGATCACATAAAAGTGAGCCTTTGTGAATCTGCTAGAGAGGTATGTGGGATAAGTACGCAAGGTAGGAAGAAAGGTGATGCATGGTGGGATGATGAGATTAAAGCACTGGTCTCAGAGAAGAAGAAAGCGTGGTTATGTCTGATAGCGACTGGCAGTGCTTCTAGCGAAGAGAGGGATAGAGCGAAAGAAGTTTATAAGGGATGCAAGAAAAGAGTACGTGCTGGAGTGAAAGAACGAAAGAAACGCCTGGAAGAGGAAGAGGGATCAAAATGACAAACCACTTCCAAGAAAACATTAAACTGTTTTGGAAGGAAGTCAAAAGGTCCCGGAATGGTCCAGAAAGCGGATGTGTGAAAGTGATAAAATCGAAAGATGGAAAAATGCTGACGAATGAGAAAGATATAAAAGAGAGATGGATGAAATACTTTGAAGAGGTCTTCGAAAGCAACCCGAGTGATAGTGATTCCAGTGGCGAGTCAGGTATGAATGACGATGGCGTGAATGTTCCCAAAATCAGCATGGATGAAATTAAGAGATCAATTAAATGTATGAAGAATGGTAAGGCTGTTGGTTTCGATAATATTGCTGCTGAATACTTTAAAGGAGATAGCCGTATAATTCTCACATGGTTATGCAAACTTTTTAACCAGTGTTTAGAGGAGGGTTACACCCCATTAGATTGGAGAAGGGCTGTGATCATGCCTCTATACAAAGGTAAAGGGTCACGCATGGAATGTGGAAATCACAGGGCTATTAGCCTGCTAAGTTCAGTTGGAAAGCTGTATGGTAGGATATTGATTGAAAGGGTACAAATGAAAACAAAGGATAAAATATGGGATGTGCAAGGTGCATTTATGAGTGGAAGGGGGTGCATGGATCAGATTTTCTCGTTGCGTATGCTCACAGAGAAGTTTCTGGCAAAAAACAGAAACTTTTCTGTGCTTTTGTAGATCTACAAAAAGCATACGACCGAGTTGACAGAAAAAAGTTATGGAAGGTGTTGTCCAAGTATGGAGTGAATACAAATCTTATACAGGCAATCGCATCTCTGTACGAGGGAAGCGTTGCATGTGTTAGGGCAAACGGTGATTTTACGGGGTGGTTTGACATCACAAAAGGTGTTAAGCAAGGCTGCGTAATGTCACCGTGGTTATTCAATCTATACATGGATAATTGTATGCAAGAATTGAAAGAGGTGGGCTTGGGCGCAAAAATGAGTAGTCTGCAAGTTTGTTGCCTGTTGTATGCTGATGATGCGGTGCTGATTGCTAATAGTATAGAAGATCTACAGTCCCTCGTATCTAGGATGAACGAAGTATGTATGAAGAATGAACTAATGATGAATGTAAGTAAGTCTAAAGTCATGGTGTTTGAAAGAGAGAGTACGAACACAGTGTGCAATATAGTTGTGAATGATGAATACTTGGAGCAGGTAGACGAGTTTGTGTATTTGGGAAGTATGTTTACGAGAGATGGAAAGACTGATAGGGATATTGAAAGAAGGGTGAATGCAGGAAACTCCATTAACGGAGGACTGAACGCGGTTGGCGCAAACAAAAAGTTGTCCAAAGAAGCGAAGCTAGCAGTCCACAATGGAGTGCTGATACCAACCTTGATGTATGGCAGTGAGGCATGGAACTGGCAGAGGAAGGATGAAAGTAGACTGAATGCTGTAGAAATGAGATCTCTGAGACGAATGTGTGGTAAAACCATGTATGATCGTGTGAAAAATGTTGAGATTCGTAAAGAATGCAAGGCTGATGTAAGCGTAGTGAGCAAGATTAAGAAAGGGACGCTTAGATGGTTTGGGCATGTAGAGCGAATGAACGAAGAAAGGAGTGTAAGGAAAATATATGACGCGAATGTGAATGGAAGAAGAAGCCGGGGACGCCCGAGGAAGACATGGCACGATCAAGTGAATCAAATACTTGAGTCGGGCCATGTCAGAAGTCGGAATAACAGAAGAGAATGTATGAGACGTTGTATGAATGTGAATGAAGCAAGAAGTGTATGCCAAGATCGAGTTGTTTGGCGGTCCGTCCTCTCTGCCTACCCCTGCGGGGAAACGGCGTGATGGTTAGTTAGTTAGTTAGTTACATTAAGGTTTATAAACTTACATTTTAGCGTTGATAAAAACGACAGTATGGAATCTGGGTTCGGTGGCGCAATCGGTAACGCACCCGCCCGACAATTGGAATATTCTGAATTCGAGTATATTGTTCTAATATTCGTATTGTTTGAATATTATTATTTATTATATGAGCTGAAAACACATTACTGGTGTTATGTAACGAAAGGATGGCCCTGGGGTGAGTTCTAGCTACTCGTCTTAACAAATAACCTAGGCAAGCAATAACATCATTTCCCTCCATAATTAACCAATCAGGCGATTCTAGCGCCCAAATTAAACCAATCAGATCATAAATTAACAGAGCAACAGGAAGCGACGCGAGCGACAACCGCGACTTGGCGGCCGCTCTTTGCTGCCCTTGAAACTCACTTCCCGCCTGGAGCTCAAGCAGTCAACTGCGTCTCTGAAAAGAGGCGACTATTTTGTGTTACTAATTATTACGGCCAAGTACTATGCATGCGGATTGAAACCCGAAGCTAGACGTGCCATTTGCTGCCAACATGGTGACTTACCAATTAAAAGCCAATTAAATTCAGTGCAGAGATGTCCAGCCCTGGCGTCATTGCCAACAACTCCCGCCACCCGACCAGATCACCTCATTTAAGCTGATTTTGCATCTCCCCTTAATGTGTTGATCTAGCCCTTGTTACATTTGCAATACCCGGTTAGGGATTTGAATCAGAAAGAGAAAATTTTTACGATAGAATCATGTCTAGAATAGGACCTTTTTTACTAACTACTCGATTGTTCTTAACCTACAATATTTATCCGACTTTACAATAATCTCTGAGTGTGAAAGCACTTTACTGGACTCATTTAACGTAGAATTAGAGACGCCCTGAACCCAATTATAAGATTGCGATCGATTCACAACCCTGAACGATGAGAAGCTAATGCCACTGCCGATCTGAGCTAAACCAATATCCGGACCAGACTTCACATCTAAGAGGCCATCTCTAGGGTAAGTCCTGCTGATATAATTGTCTCCCATAACTTCTCCTTGTAACCCAACCTTCCCCATCTCCATCCCTTCTCCTCCTTCTATAACACTGTCACCCAACGTGGCTCTCCTCCAATTATAACACTGGCGTCCAACTTAGGGGCTTTCTTCCAACCTAACCTTCCACTTCCTCCCCTCTCATTCCTCCTATTATAACACTGGTTTCACGGTGGTTTTTTTTTAATGCAAATTCATTAACTAAGGGTAATTTATCAAATGAGAAACTATGGAGAATTCTCATATTTTTACTTCAAAATTTACATAAGAAACGGAGATGGAAAGCGCACCGCATAAAGATGAATTCAAATATGTTCATTTGATTACTTTTGCTGTAAAAAGACATGCCTGTGGCAATAGAGAAAGAATTTTAAATATGAACGACATATTTTAGTTTGTCACGTTTTCTTAAAAAAAAAAACCATTGTGTAGATGTGTGAAAATTGGTGTGAATGAAAATGAAATGTGCTACTGAAATAAAATGCTCAGGATTCCATGGACAGCCGAGCGAACAAATACATCATTTCTGGAAGAACTGGGCAAACAAAATAGGCTATCAACTGTCAACCTATAGCGTTTCTTCAGATTATTTGGACATGTCGCTCGCCAAACCGAGAACTCCAACCTGGAGAAATTCATAGTCACTAACAATGTGGAAGGCATGAGAAGTAGAGGAAAAACACCGATGCGTTGGAATGATCAAATCTCGCAGGTGTCCAGAACGTCGGTGTCCTTGGCTCTTAGGAGGATCGCGAGGAGTGGAAGAGCCTTGTACACGGGTGAGTTTGGAATGGGGGTCACGATACTCAGCAATGAGGAAGCGACTAAAGAAGTGTGAGTATATTGAAAAGTCCCCTTAGACATTACTAGTCGCTCTCGCCCGTCTTAATTCGTGGATCAACACATTTTGTTTCCCATTAAATAATTCAAAAACCCGTCGGACACAATATAAAATTTTGACTTATTTGTATATAATTTATGGGATGTGTTGGATTGCACTAACCTCCCCATATTCTGGAATAAAAAAGTATTATTTTCATGTAAAGTTGTTCATGTATCTACTATCTCCTCAGTGACTAAATATTACATTGAGGTCTGTAATAATAATGACGTTAATGAAAAAACGTTAATATTTATTAAAGATTCTTACGCTTTTCATGGTAATTTTATAGATATTTTCGAGTCCTAAAATTCATTTTATGAATACTTTCCAGTCCTAAAAATTAATACCAATAATTCAATAAATACCAACTCTTCTTGTGCCACCAATCATCCAATAAATGTAACATCAATAGAAAGGGAGAAACAAATAACCATGTAAAACTATCATCTCTATAATTAAATTTTTCTAAAACTGTGTTCATCTGAATCAACCTGCCAGGTAAGTATGTTTTTGTACAGCGCCCTTGGGGTGATTTCTCACAAAAACGGCGCTATACAAGTCATCCAACTATTATTATTATTATTAATGATAATAAGTTTTTTTAATTCCAGAATTTGGGGAGGTTGGTGTAATCCCACATGTCCCATATAGTTAGATATAAGTATTGTAAGAAAATCAAAACACCAAATTAAAAAATATAATATGAAAAATTATTATTTTTAAATTAACAAGAAGTACTTTATTGACACCACTGTTTTTAATATACAAATATCAAAATGTTTCAAAAGCGAAGCTTTCCTCATGAGCGTATCCAAAAAAATAATCACACATAGACAAATGATAAACATAGAAAATATAAATGTAAGAATAGACCATTACAAACATAAACTAAAATTTACAATAAGTCGACCTCTTGGAATAACAAGGTTCCATCTGACACAGTGATGTCATGCGATAATGTGATCTAAGGAGAGATACTTTAAGGTTCATTATCGTATAAGATTTTCGTGTCAGATGGAACCTTGTTATTCCAAGGGGTCGAAGTGACAAAAGTAGGTAAGTAATTAATTAAAAATCATTAAAAAAAATTATGTAATATTAAATAATAAATTAATATTAGAAATTATTATTAATAAAGAAAATAAGACGATATGAAAAATAAAATAATGATAGTTATTATTATTTCTAAATATAGTAATTTATGTAAAATAAAAAAGTAAGATATTTCTTTTTTCATTATTAATAATATTTCATTGACGCCGCAAAATAACTTCACATCTATTGAAGAAATTACTATTTTGTTTTTGACAGTTCAGTTACAGATGATCAGTACATTACGAGCTCTAAATATTTTTTTTAAATCGGTTTTGGTAAAAGCCGCACATTTTTTATTACGACAGAACTCAGAATTAGAGAGATTTTGGCACTTTAGAAAATTTGTAAAAAAATATAATGTGTGCTTTAGGCCCAAGATTTTTCATAGTTTAAAAAAGCAACCCCAAAATCCCAGACAGCACTTCAGATAAATTTTCTTCTATCACAAATTCCTATCGTATGCTTCAAAGCGAACTTCAAGAGCGCTCGGTGAATTGGGACATTACAAATAATATTATAGAGTATGTAATAAAGTAATTTAAGTTAAAAATGTATTTGTTATATAACATAAATAATATTTAGGGTGTTGATGATGGGTCCATTAAGTTAGGTGCAATGAGGAGGCATATAACAACAACACCGCGTCAGCGTTTTTAAGGCGTAGAGAAATGACAACACGACTGTATTTGAGCTAGTGCATTTATTGAATGAGTTGTTAGCGGTTAGTATCAAGGTATAAGACAATGTTGAAGTGGGAGAAGTAGAGTATGACGTAACCGCCACAAATACACCAACTTTCGTAATAATAATAACATCGCTTAACTTCTTTAGTTTATTGTACTTCAATAATTATTACCAAAGTTTCTACTGCATTTCATTTCCACTAGTAAAACCTCAAATCAACAAGGTAGCTGTATCTTCGCCTTGCAAAGAATTTCTCTCTAACTGAAAATTAAGTTTTCTTGAAACACGATAGTCGTTTTCTTTGAAAAGATGGTTTGAAATATAAGTTAGTGTAATTCCTCAACTCTTTTTACCAATTTTAAAACATCTTCCATTCTACTTCTTTGAAAACTAGTTTGAAAAGCTATTAAAAGATATTAGCCATTAGAGCACTGAAAGTCGATATATCGATCTTTTAATACATAACCTAAAATGCGCACCGTCGATTTACCAACGCGGGCGTCAGAAGAATGCTGTGCGCTCTATTGTGGAGGATGTCGGCGCGTGGCGCGTGTCAGTAAACAGTTTATTTAATTTAAAACATGTATTTTACTAAAAAAAACAATTAATTTAAATATCATAACTGAACACTCCATGTATCATTATCATAATATAATGGCAAGTAACATTTCGTCCGATTCCGACATGCACGATCAATATTACTTCGAAAATGACTTGAATGTGATAGCCGACGTGATTTCATGACGCATGAGAATTGAAAGTGACGAAAGTGAATCTGAAGTTTTTATTTATAAACAGAAAAATGAATTGTCCAATTTATTATTTTATTCCTATCATTTTCAATCTTTCAGTATAATTTTGTATCAGCAAATTCAATCCATTTATTGAAAAACAAAGTTCAGCACCCAAACAGTTAAGTTCAATAACTCCACTATTTTTTTTTTGTGAAATAGTTATCCTTACCGTGGTAGCAAACATAATTCTGTCCCTGGGGTAGAATTTGTGTGGAACATAATTGTTTAAATAAGCTTTCTGGTGGTCTCTATAATGTTGTAATATTCCTTGAAGTAATTTTTAACAATAACGATGCTCTAAAGTTGTCAAATTAATTTCATACTGTATTTACTCAAAATATAGATTCCGTTAAAGGATTTTGATTATCGTACTAAAAGTGTGTAATTTGAACATATTCATTCATAATTATTAATTTAAAAAACGATCTAAAAATGAAAATTCCGAAACGGTTCGAACCGGCAACAACGTTATCATGATGTAGAAAAGGGTCTCATGATGTAAAAACTACTGGCTGGTAAGGACCTGAAGCAGCGCCCGAAGCGCTCCTACTACAAGTACGGAGAGCGTCGTCCGTGTGCTATAATTCGTCTACTATTTTGTCCATATAGCGCCATGGGCGCTTGCCATAATTAAGCCTTAAGACGGCCGTCACCGACGTTGGCAGGCGTGACATCGCTAACGCCATATTCACGAACAAAAACGAACGTTTCATTTTGATAGCAAATCAAAATTGGAACATTTTAAATCAACAGAGAAAATTTAATTCGTCAACACAAAAATAACATAATAATTTCGTCATTTTTTTTTCATCATTCATAAAAATAAATAAAAAATACCCGTAATTGATAACTTACATATTTAATTAATTTTTTTGCTTTAAAAAAAAAAGAGACAAACATTCCCGAGTTACGAATAACCCCTACAATTTTTGAAAATGTAATCCACGCTAAGCAGAAAATGTTATTATTTTTTTCTCTAGGTGCTTTCACCTATCGCAGGTTGAATGTTGTTAGAACAATCTTCACCTTGCAAACTACAGCTCCAAACCACTTTTATGACATCACCTACCTATTATTAGTTATTTTTTTAGTACGTAATATCTTAATATCAAAGATTTTTTAGTCGGATTATTGTTAATAATATTCAAATTTATTCACCAGCTTCATAAATCTTACGTAACGCTTCAAATATTATTATTATGGTAATAAAAGCATTGTATGTAACAAAACCTTCCTTTAAATTCGAAAAGTAATATCTTCCGACATTCGCTACCATCCTACCAAACTGAATCTTATTCGAGGAACCTTGTTTTCATCTCCTCGCGTTTGGTCCGGATGACAGCATCCAATGCATCGCACAGGGTGGGTGGTAAAATAAATCTCAAACGATGGCGTACCTTCCTATCCTTTTCGATATTATGCAATTTTCATCCCACTCTTGGTTCAAAAGACGTATGGAAAGTTCACAGCGCGTCTCAACAAATTACAAAGCCCACTGGATTTTGGCGATGGAATTGAAAGGGATGGTTTGTTTGGGTTTTATTTAATGCTTGCGGTAATAAAATAAGGTAATAGCGTTGACTTCATATTGATGAATTTTCCTAGAGTTAATAAGCGTTTTCTAATAGTATGATAGCACCTCAGTCAGTAACTGTAAATAAACTCGTCAAATAACTGTTAATGAAATGGTAATATGTTACTGACCGTGATTGAACTCGTATCACATCTGGTGATGAAATGGTCATATATCGGTAAATTTAATTGGTCACGAAGCACATTTGGTGATGAAATGATAATGTCAGTAACTATAATTGAACTCGAAGTAAAACTAGTATTGAATTGGTAATATGTCAGTTACTGTAGTTGAATTAGAAACATATCTGGTGTTGAAATTAAAATATGTCGGTTACTTTAATTAGATCTGAAGCGTATCTTGTATTTAATTGGTAATACAAGTATGTCAGGAATCAAATTTGGATTTGAAGCGTAACTGGTATTGAAATGGTAATATATTAGTAACTGTAATTAGGATTGAAGCATAACTGTTATGTAAATGGTAATATGACATTTATGGTAATTTTACTTAAAGTAGAGCTAGTATTTAAAAGAGAGACTAAGTCAATAAAATAATTTAGATTTTGAAAATACATACAAAGCTCGTGTTGAAACGGTAGTAATCAGAATCTGCACTGCGATCCGTACTTGATTTATGCTACTGCCAGTCGAGCGTGTTACCCACCGGGCCGTCGACCATCTCATATATTAAAGTACGTACTTACAGATATCTTTACATATATATTTTTTAATTTCTTCATACCATCCAAGCTTCGTAAGTTCTACCCTGCGCATATTGGTGCAATATGTACATTTCCTGTGAAACCGTTGAAGGATACATCGGGTGGACGCTTCAGATAATAACATTTTCCTTACAAACAAACATCTGTGTGAGCTTCTCGATACGTCTTCACTAACCGTACAGCGGAAGTTCAATATGAATAGACTGATAGCCTCCAACACACAACCCCACGCGATTGGATTCACAGAAAATACCACTTTTTAGCGAGAAAGGACTTTAAAAGTTTCAAAAAAAAATTCTTTAATATATGTATAATTATTTTGTGGTATTATTATTAATAAAATTAATGGAAAGTACTTTATTTACACTACTGCACTGTTTAATATATAAATTTCAACATGTTTCGGAAGCGAAGCTTCCCTCATCAGAATACACAGAATACTAAAAATTGATTTGTCTATACATGAATACAGTGTATCTTGATGAAGGAGGCTTCGCTTCCGAAACTTTTTATTTTATTTACTTTGTTTAGAAGGTAATAATAGTAGGCATGTGAGTACCACACATAAAAATAAAGAATTCGAAATTTGCATAACAAGGAACTCCAGTGAAAAATGTAATTACTTTAAAAATATATATATGCATATAGATCAGCGAACCCCGATTCTGAATATATAACTTTCATTATATATAATTATACTTAGAATTTATAAATCGTTATTTAAAAGTGAATAAAAAATCTGCTCATCAAAACACCTCTTTATGTTGGTACTATTATTGCATTTGGAACATCTGACGTCACTTGAGCATTCTATTTTTGAATTAGTATGATTTTTTTTCGATTTTGTTTTGTATTTTACATATGTATTTTTTTAGTTCTGGCAAAATTTTAACATAATTTGGGTGACTTTAAGCTCTATACTTGTTGTTCAATATAAACAACTATTATTAATGAAAGAAATTTTAGTATTCATGATCAAACCCATTATCGATACGGATATTATGATAATGGTAATGCTCAATACTATTATCATTTTTTTTATTAATTTTCCAAAAAACATTTTGGAGGCCTTTGAAAAATTAAAACTTTGAAAATTAATTTAACCATGAAAACTAACTTTAGAAAAAAACGAAATATACTGATATTTAAGTTTGGACATCAATATTGATTATAAAAAAAATTGGACTAGAGATGACCTTATTGTTGATTTAATGTTTTTGTAGCTAACAGTGGTTTTTTTTAAAATAATTTTTAGTATCAGTAAATAACTCGTTTTAGTATCAGTAAATAATAACGGTACAGTAATTCTCCGCAGGTACGAGTATCGAAGTTCATACATACTACAATAATTAGAACTTATTTTACGCCGTGGAACAATTTAGTTGCTACACACGTTTTCACCTCTAAATAAACCAAGTTCGTAATTGATCTTGTTAAATCTCTTATTTATTATTTTATGAAGGGAGAATCTCTCTAAATGAATATTGCCATTCCTCCTTTGTCAGGCATCTTTTGTGACTAAACTAATTAGTGTTGCCGTACTAAATTATTGACAGCCCATTTAAGGTAATGTAGACCTGCGTTATTAAATTATTTAAGCTTGGAGCATCTATTTCTGGAGCTTGTGATATGGGCAGTGGGTCTCATGTTTGTTTTGTTTTTTTTTTGTTTTACTTTTTTAAAGGATGAGATCATTTTACAATATTAAACAATAAAGACAGAGTACAATAAGAGTTAGTTAAAGATAAAATTGAAGAACGATCATCTGAATAACCTTTGAGAGTGGCACATTTGTAGTACCTACGAGTATATGGTATATTGTGGTTGCCTCTTTTTAGATTGTGAAATACCACGGTAGAGTCTTATAGCCTGAAGCCAGTAAGACTACGACACTCCTTGGAATTTTATGTAAATAAAGTCTATGAGGCAGGAAGAGGAGAGGGAGAAAGGGGTGGTTTTGGAAGTACTTGATAATTATAATCTAAACAAACAATGTTAATAAACATACATAATTACAACATTTTTATGCAGTTGCTTTCTTTCCTTGGAGATAGAGGTATTATTTCAATAGGATGAAACATTTTACTCTCAGTTACGAGAAAATACTTTTGTACCCTTATTACGGTACACATAAATTTTATATTCTTGCATGAAAGGGGATAAAACCACACTGGTTTATTTCAAGATACAGCAAGAATAATAAAAGATGGACAAAACAAAATCAGAAAGGCTTCGATTTCAAGAAACCTATGTTATCTCTTCGCACCACTACCATATTAATTCATATAATAAATAATACTATCCCTTTTTAATTTGCAAGTACAACACACGATAAAGGTGTATTTTTATGGCAAATTTGTTCCATTTTGAGAGTTGTTAATATTATTTTCAATTAATAAAAATATATTAGAATTAGGTTTTGTAAGCTTCAATTAGTTATTGCAAAAATTAAATATTAATCCTAGATTACTTAAAAAGTCAACAGATATTCCATATATCCTGTATATCCGAGACAAATATTACAAATATATTCGGGTAGAATCTTGTAATCATTATAAAAGGATACCAGCCAAAAATATATGAGAATTAATTGAAGATGATATTAACAGTTTTTAGAAATCAAAGTATGATACCGATAAAAATGACGATACGGATTGGGGTAGCTATAGCTCATTGGATTAGATAGACCATGAGGTCCTGGGTTTGAGTTTCAGTTGCTGCCGTTATCTTTTTCTTTTCTGTGTCTTTTCGGTTTCATGTTTAATTTTGAAAGTTTTTAATATTATTTAATCATTGAAGAAAATAATATTCACATAACCTAAATGAAAGATTAAACCGGACAAAAGGACAGAAACTAAAAATATTTCAATAACTTTGTTTTACATCACTTTTATTTATACTTTAGCCGACCGGGTTTCTTCAGGGCAGTATACTGCCCTGAAGAAGCTACGGTAGTTATTTTATAAATTATAATGTCACATCACCAAGTTACCGCTTCATATGAAAATATATAAAAATATTTCAGTCGTTGTCAAAACATCTTTCATTTAGGTTTGTTAATATTATTTTCTTCAATGATTAAATATTACAATGATTTTTTTAAATCTCAATAAAAATAATTAATAATTAAAAATTGAATTCTTAAGACTTTTATAAAAAGTCAATAGATGTCTCATATAAATAAAAAGTCGGATGTAAATCCGAGACATTGTTTATGTTTGCAATTCAGTTCTGGTAGAACTTTGTAAACATCATAAAAATAGCTGCCTATAATATGAGATTAAAAATGGAAGATAATATTCACAAATCTTGAATTTGAAATATGATATCGATGAAGATGACACAAATTGAACTCGTCTCATTAGCTAAGTCGGTTGAGCGTTGCCCCGGATAGGCAGAGGACCTGGGTTCGAGTCCCAGATGTGACTGAAATATTTTTAGTTTCTGTCCTTTTGTCCGGTTTCATCTTTCATTTTGGTGATGTGAATATTATTTTCTTCAATGATTAAATATTACGATGAGGTTTTTAAATCTCAAAAAAATAATTAATAATTTTAAAAAAATATATAAATATATATTATCTTTAATGATTAAAAAAAATATGTATGTGGTTCGGAAAAATCTAGTGATACGATACCCTTTTGAATACCTTTACAAAAAAATTTTTTTTCAACGCCAAATAAGGATTTCATATCGCTGCCCTTGAAGTCAATGCTAGATAGTTTACATGATTTATTGGAGACTTTACATAAATGTTATTTGTTTTGTCATAAAAATCTAACCGCACGATTTTTCTTTCCTTTCCCCTCCTCGGGAATTTCCCACGTCTCCTCTTCTGCCTAAAATATTCCCTCCCATCTCGAGACATTGTATAGCCTTTCAATAACTTGTGGGTGGGTACTTAAAGCTTACATTTGGTTGAAAAACACAAGGCTAAACTAAATAAATATCTTGCAGGGCCTACAACGCTGAAAAGCTCGACTTATTTTACTGTTCCACTATTAAAAACAAGGTTTTTACATAATCCTAGTAAAATTAGAGTAATAAGGAAAGTTATCAACGAAGGAATTAACGGTTTTCTTCATTTTATTAAAAATGTTTATGTATTCATGAAACAGAAACATTTATTTTTTATACGCACGTTCAGTAGTAAAATATTTTTTAGATTTTTTTTTTAAGAAATATTAATTTTCCCGGGTTACGAATAACCTTACAATATTTGAAAATCTTCTACTACCATCACAGTAAGTGGAAGATGTTGCTTATGTCGTGATGGGGGACTTAGTCATCCGAGGGATTGAACTCACGGCGCCTGGGTGGGACCCAGACCCGATCCCAACTCAGCCACTGACCGGTCTCTATATAATAATAATACGGGCTAAAATTTTAACGAAATCACGCGCTCCTTATGCAGGTGGCGACAAGGTTGAAAATCCCGCTTTACATCGGCCGCATGTTTCGATTTCAGCAAAAAAAACATCACCAAAATGCGTGTTTTATTCAATTCTGTAAAGCTCAGACCTAATTATTAAAATGTTTTACGGTCATATTCTAAAAACCTTCACTTACCACAATGAGCAATACGAAAATATGGGAAAAGGTGTTCACAAGTAGAAGATTTTGCGCTTAAAACATATTTTTAAAGTCTCATAATTTATTTTTTTCTAAGCTTATAAAAAGACATACCAAAAAAGTGGACGGTTAAATGATAGGCCAAGGTGTGATCTAATTGCAGTATTTAATTCAATTACCTATGATATTTCTAGGCCAACAAATTCTCAAACCGAAAACACACGATTTTGCATTACTTCCCATTGCATCGCCTTAATACTGATATAATAGATCTAAGTCAAACACATTCTGATAATAATTGTAAAATAATTTTCCACTTCTGCAAGAATTATTGATTTTCTCAAATAATTAAGTAGTTTAAGATTTTTTTTATATTAATAATTAACATATAAGTAATTTAAAAACACGTTTTACTTATAAAATGCAATGATTAGTTGTACTATTGAAAATGCCTTAGGAAGGCGATTCAGCGGTCACTTTTTAATAATGAAGCGTTTTTTTTTCATTTTGAACAAAGCTTGGCATTTAATTGTAGTGTTTATATCATTTCGGATCAACAAAATGTCATTACTATGACAACACCAAGCTACTGAAATATGTTTTATTTTACTTTATTAAAAAAAAAAAACTTTGTAACTATCTTCCAGTTGTTTATTTCAGACCGGGCAGCTTTCACCCTATCACGGGCATCTTCAGACTGATAGAATTGAAACTAAATTTATGGTATATAGTACGTGCAACAATTAATTTTCTTGTAATAAAAATCTATTAGAAAAGAATTTACTTTGTGTCTTGCCATTATTATAATATAAACGCATACATTTGCTAAGAACCACTTTTAATACATAGTAGTCGATCGACCGGTATCGGAAGTACCCTTCTTTCGTCAGGAATATATTAAGAATAAACTCATATAATATAAAATAATGATAGACATACATAAATATTTACGTGTTGGAGTGGAAGCCAACCAATGGGGAGGCGGTAATTAGGGGGTTTTCTGGAGGAACAAAGTGATTCACGGGAAAAATATCTAAAGAGTAAAATACCGTAAAATTACTTGGTTATTCAATATAATACAATTAATGTTTAGGGATTTTCTAATTTTCAGTGTTTCTAAATTCTCGAATTTTTTGCCATTATTATTACGGTGAAGAATTTGAACCCTTGTACCTTTATTAAAAAATGATCGGTTGAAATGAGATGATTGGCAAACTTAAAACAAAAATTGTTATTTAAACATCGTAAGTGTTCCGTAATTCTGTTATTTACATTACGGGATGTCTTACCTATGTAGAACGAAGAACAGTAATTGCAACATAGTTTATGAATACTTTAGTGGCTTAATTTATGATCCCTATCTTAAATGTTTTTTTTAGAATTTTACCTATGAAACTCGTATTTTCCGTGTAGAATGCAGGTTTGATGAGGGCGGGCAAGTTTTTATTGCTAAGCGCAGAACAGTTTGATATATACAAGATTCTACGCCATTGAAAGGGTTTGTTTAAAATTCTATTTTTATTTATGTATCTTTTATATTTAAAACTTTGTTAATTAGGTGTGTCGTGTAACCATTATTAAGAGGTATTTGTTTGATTTTTGCTAAATCTATTTCGAAATTTTCTGTTGGTAGCTGGATTTTAACTAACCTATGAACCATTGAATGATAGGCTGAATGTTTGTGTGACGTTCCAATATAACGATTGTGTTTAATAACTAAATGAGGGCTTACCCGTGGGTACTCCAACTAGCTCACTATTGGCAGATATTTTTATGAATAATCTGTAAAATATTTTTATCACTCTTAAACTTCCCTTTAGACTATTTTTATCGCTCTTTTTACTTATATAATACAATTTTTCCCAACATGCCTCCTAATGATATGCTTGGTGTAACCCTAAGTGACCAGCTCGGGTATGGGGGCTCCATCGAAGCCAGAGTCAAGTTCCCCTCCCAGAAGCTGAGCTTCAGTACGCTGTACAGTTACAGGACACACATAAACTCGTACTTTTATTGTACATAACTGCTGACACTGAACAATTCTCAAGTGCGCCCCACTGTTGAATTTAGCAGCTACCTCTGATCCGGAGCCCCATAATAACTGAAAAAACTTTGCGGTTCGTTTGATAGTTTCCCTCATCTTAACAAACGGGTTGCAATTTTTAGATAACGGGCGTCAGGTGGGAATGCTGTTCTTATTCTACCGATATTTCAATGAAAGATGCTCTGAGGAACTAGCGTCATTGGCCCTCTTCGGCAACGCTGCACAATCGGAAACACGTCAAATGCTCGCTGTTTTAGCATCTTAAATGCATAATTGTGGATTACCCACATACCCCCCACCTCTCCCCGCCCGATCCGATCCCTATTGTCACCGGAAGAAGAAAGTGCCGACACAGTTCGATCTAAACCGCTCGTCGCACAGTAACAAAAGGTCACCGCCGCGACCGGAACATCTGGCCAATTCTGGATTACCGTTAAGTTTCAGTGAGGTGAATTAAGTAGTAAAGGATATCCACGAACCGAGGTAGGCTTATTAAATTTCAGTGGAATCCTCCTGTTTCTCTTCAGTCCTTCCTATCACCTTTTTTTCTCATCTGGTTCTCCAGATTAACTTCGCCAACCCAGAATTGGAATTCTGTCAGAGCTATCGAAACACCCGCCCAATATTTGTGGAGTTAATGTAAAACAAAATATTTTTTTATCGATTTGCAATGGATCAGTTAAAATACTCTTTCTGCGAAATACACTAAATGTAGGAGGAACCATGAATCCAAAATAATCTCAACA
The DNA here is from genome assembly GCA_022606495.2 of Halesus radiatus. Classification (NCBI taxonomy): domain Eukaryota; kingdom Metazoa; phylum Arthropoda; class Insecta; order Trichoptera; family Limnephilidae; genus Halesus; species Halesus radiatus. The sequence goes on from JAHDVE020004595.1 coordinate 27,598, forward strand.
ATAATCAATAAAAAATAACGTTTCCATGTCGATAACGGAATAATAGGAAACTATGACAGGGTATTTCAGTTGCTTTTTAAGCTCGCCATCAGAGATATCTACTTAATTTTTAGTAATGTTATCACTTGGCTTATCTTGTCAGAGTTTCTATATTACTTCTAGCATAGTTTCTAACGAAAGTAAATATCTCTGATGGCGTGATTACAAAGCTACTGAAATTCCGGCCCATGTCAATTCCAAGTATCGATTTTATAATATAAAAAAAAACGTTACGAGGTTCATTTTATCTTATTAAATTACTGATAAAAGTGCCTACCTGTATATTAATTTTTATACTGCCTACGATCTACGCTTTTAACAGGTAAAAAATTACACTCGGGTACACTGTGAGTGCTTTCTAAATATATCTAAGAAACCTACCTAAATTCGTGCCACAACTTTTTTGTCTTTTACGACTCAAAACAAAATGCGTGACGTAAAACAGACGAAGAGAAAAGTAATGAAACTTAAGTGCTAATTGAAAAACAGGAAATGGAAAGCTAAAATAATTAGTACGGAAGATTTTAGTATCGAGTGAAATGTTTGTTTCATTGTCAAATAAAACTGGTTGTTTTTTTTATGTCACATCATAACACTCAACGAACTTAAGAGGCTAACCAAAAACGTGTAGAACGTGATGATTAAATATATTTTTAAAGAATATTATTATAATGTCGTGAAACGTGAGTTTCCGCGAATAAATTATTTTCACAACTTCTAATAATTCTTCTGCGTTGAATGCCTTCTTTGATGTAAAACATCTTTTCAGGTAATTTAATATTCCGTAATAACGCTACCTCGGTTTGAATACAATATCTACGCTGTGAATGTGATGCGAAATATTTTGATCATTCTCTTCAAATAATCTAGAGCACATTTTGAAAAAGAGGATTAAATGACAGTACTTATTAAAAATTCAAATGTATTTTCTCTAATTAGATTGTGCCTACAGATCAACGAAAGGGGGAAATTAAACAAAACATGCGTTAAAAACTTGTAAAAATTATTTTTATAAACAATAATTATTAGCCTGAAACACTCATCCAAATTGAAAAAAACCTTCTGATTGCCGGTCAGATGCTCTACCGTTGAGCTACGTCGGCTTATCGCAAACCCGCCAAGTTAATCAATATATACTAGTGTTTCATTCAATAATTACTGTTTTATTATATTTCACCTGTAAACAACCAACTTTATTAGTATGAGAAAGGCTTGTAACGGCTAAATCCCTCAATAGATGGCGTCGAGACAAATTATGTCTACATTTTATTGGTGAAAATTGCTTTGACTTGTCAAATATTTTATTAATTGATAAACTAAAGTTTTTAAGACACTCATGAGTGTTTCAGGCTAATAATTATTGTTTATAAAAATAATTGTTACCCTTTGCGCTATGCACAAAAATCTTGTCTTAAAAACTTTAGTTTATCAATTAATAAAACTTGTAAAAATGTTAATTATTTTTCAAAATTCTTTGCTTCTAATAATAATCATAATAGTAATAATGAAGCAGCCATCTCAGTAATAATGGTATTCTTGAATTGGCGTACTCTGCACCTTAACCTCTCCATGCGATGGCACAGAAGTGCACTGAAAGAGTGTACTCGTCCCTCCAAAAACATTTCCGTAGCGCAGCAGAATCTCGGCGACGAAATAGTTGGTGACATTATTGTAGATGACTTTTGGCTTATGCCATTGAGTGTAATCTACCCACAGTTCTGACGTATACAGAGATGTGCAGAATGCGTTGAACAGTAACTCTTTTATTAATTGTTTTTCACTTAATTTTATTTTTTTATTTAATGTAAATCAAATTTAATAATGTTATTTTTAAGTTCTGCAAATATTTTAGATATTATTATTGTGACAGCTGTTTCGGCGTTCAAGGCCATTTGCAAACTGCGGTTAATCCACATTGTGACGAATTATTTATATGATTTTATTTTCTCACACTCCATTCTAATTTGGACGGGTTTTTTAAAATAATGATTTATTATCGGTAAAACCGATTTATGTATAAAATAATCAAATTCTCAATTCTGTAAGGTTTTTACATTTATAATGAGTTTCCCCGTATTTAAATTAATTATTAATTTCAGTGTGCTATATTGTTTTGATAATGTGAAGATACTGAGGAAGCGGTGAATATATAATTTTCCTTATTTTATTAATTTATAGTGGCATACGAATTAAAATGTGACCACGCCAACTTAGACTTTGAAAGGGTTAAGAATTGGATCACTACATATTTGGTCGTTTTGATTGCAAATAACCTTTCCCATCTCCCTACTTCGTTTGATCCATGACGTGAAAATTCAAATTTTAAAATGTTTTATTATTCTGACTACGCTTCAAAGAATACGTCATATTCATTCCATTTTCAAAAATATCGAATGTCAAAGTTTTTGATAGGATGAAGCTTCTGCATTCGAACGCTTGTTAAACCGGCAACCTCCGTCGGGTACAATCAATATCCATTATCTATGGATATTGAACGTGTTTGATATGTTTTTCGTTTTTTCTATGGATTCCCGTGAACTCTTTTACGAAAATAAAGTATTTAAGTATTCAGAATTTATTTGAAGCAATTTTTAACTTAAATACTATTCTGTTTCATTTTTTTTTAAAGTTAATTTTCATAGATAAAATGATTTTCAATTTTTCAAAGTCCGCAAAAAAGCTCCAAATCTATGGCCGGTCGGATTTGAACAGTTCTGAGGTTAGAATGCCAAATGTCAAAACAGGGATGAGCTTTACCGTACATATTTTTATATTCTATTCTTATTAAACCATAACTAAACATGAGCGATAAAATTATGTACCTTTTTAAATCAAGGAAAACTAATAGTATTGAGCATTAACATTATCATAATATCAGTATTGATAATGATATGCACGTGAATAGTATAATTTCTTTGATCAATAGTATGTTTTTCATTTTTATTTTTTTATATTGAACAACATTAATAGTATATATTGAATAGTTTATATTGAACAACAACATTAATAGTACACAACTGCTGACCCTGTACAAATCGCAAGTGCGCCCCATTGTAGAATTTGGCAGCCACCTCTGGTCGGGAGCCCCAAAATATCTGAAAAAAAACCTTGACTCTGTGCAGAAACGGGCGGTCCGTTTGATAGAATCGCCTATCTTAACAAATGGGTTGCAATCTTTGGAGCACAGACGTCGGGTGGGAATGCTGTCCTTGTTCTACCGGTATTTTAATGGAAGATGCTCCGAGGAACTAGCGTCATTGATCCCTTCGGCACCGGTGCATAGTCGGGAAACACGCCAAACGCGCGCCCAACATTTGCACACGGTTGACATTTGTCACATGAGAACGGGTCGCTTCTACGACTCGTTCTTGTGTTCAACAGCTCGGCTGTGGAATGATCTGCCGGCCTCTGTGTTTCCTCCATCCTATAACATGGGTCTCTTCAAGACCCAAGTTCACTCCTTCCTATCCTCTAAAAGACCCTCCACACAGCATCCCCAAAGATGATATAGGCCTTGAGGGAAATTATTTCCTCCTTGGTCTCCTGTGTGGAGTTACTGTAAAAAAAAAAAAAACAATTATAGAGCTGAAAGTCAACGAAATTAATTTTAAATTTCTCCAAAACTCAAAAAATACAAAACAAAATCGAAAAATAAAAATGTCCATACCAGTCCAAAAACAGAATGTGTACGTGACGTCACATGTTCTTAATGCAATACCAACATAACAAGGCGTTTTGATGAGACGATTTTTTATTACGTTTTAAATAATGATTTATAAATTCTTTTATTATATATAATAAATGTTATATATTTTTGGCTGGAGATCCTTATTCGAGGAAACCATGCATTATACGACTACCGAAACGTAAGATAAATATTATTAAAGGATGTGTAACTTTCAATTCGAAAATTATAAATTAAAAACAGTAACTCTTGTTTAGATCACTTTAATTTATAGTAACACGCCCACCTGTTTCACCGTAACCGTGAATTCTTCGGGGCAGATTCATTTGGTAGATATAAATCTACCTAGTTTTCCATTTCGGTGGTGTTTGGGTACCTGGTAAGTGCAAAACGTTATTTTAATATAGTAGATCTTTTGACTAAATTAACGCTTATGATTGTTCACATGATCATGGTTTTCGGGGTGTTTACAAATTAAATACATATTATACCAGGATCATTTGAATATAAATGCATCAGAAACTGCATTATTTACACTCACCCGTAGAGCAGAAGCGTTCTTCCTTAGCCCATTGATGGAAGCGAGAAGTATATTTTTATTCCTTTTTAAATTAGGGGTTATTCTCTTTGATTAATCTTTATCGTTTAGGATAATAAATATTGCGATCTCATGATAAACACATATATTGCTTTTGTTCAAAATTCACAATTCACTCGTTTATTGTTTCTGAAACGCGATCAGTAAATGTCACTCAATAGTTCCCACTGTAATATGCTAGCAACTTAATAGCCATAAATTTATTTAAATCATATTATTTTTTACATATGGGATCCCTACAAACAAAAGACAATCGACCGGCGTTCTGTTATTCACACTGAACGCTGAGCCCACGTTTCATTCGCTTTCCTGCCTCTCAATTACGTAAAATTTCATCACTAAAAAAATATTAAACTTACCTATGAAAAAAGGCGCAACTTATCCCATAGTATTATAAAAACAAAATGCATTATAAGGAAAGCATATCCCAAATAAAGCTATTGCGATCGGTCGGCACTTCGGTGAAAACTTAGTTTGAAGTTGGGCAGAATAAAGTTTACTCCTCGCTTCCTTTCTAGGATTAAAAAACGCTCTCATAAAGAGCGATAAAATGAAAAATGAAAAAGTTTCTTTTCAATAAGTTGTTAATAAACTAAATTTATGATGCAGATATGATTATAGCATACGAGTAACTCATTATATAACAAATAATGTTTCGAAAAATCTGAAAAACGCGGTGGGTAAATTATTAATGATTCTATTTAAACTTTTCCAGGGTTAAAAGAAAACGATCAAAAAATCCCCAACAAGACCGATTTATATCTAACAGTGCATTCGGTTATGCTGAAACCAGTATGTATCTGAGCTCATCGAATAGACATTGCTATGATTTCTTGTAAAACTTTTAAGTCGTAATAAAGCTGTAAATCTGTTTGTTTCTCTTACGAAGAGTGAGCTCTTACGTGACAAATGTTATTCATATTTTTAGCCTAGAATACGTAGATCAACTCAGCTACTCTCAACTTGCATATATCTATCATGAGCTATGGAGTTTTTAAATATCAATTTAGCTCTCAAAAAAGAGACTGAACACGATGTTGTTAGTTTATCTTTTATGCTAGCCTAGAAGTATGAAAATAAGCAAAAATTATAATTATTTTTGTATGATTTTTATTTAATTATTGAGTTAAGAGAAATACATAATTATTTCGATTTCTCAACTTAACTACATACATAATACTAATATATATTACATACATAATACTAATATATACTACATACATAATACTAATATATACTACATACATAATACTAATATAAACTACATACATAATACTATAATATATGCTACATACATAATACTAATATATACTACATACATAATACTATAATATATACTACATACATAATACTATAATATATGCTACATACATAATACTAATATATACTACATACATAATACTATAATATATACAACATATATAATACTAATATATACTACATACATAATACTAATATATACCACATACATAATACTAATATATACTACATACATAATACTATAATATATGCTACATACATAATACTAATATATACTACATACATAATACTATAATATATACTATAATATATACTACATACATAATACTAATATATACTACATACATAATACTAATATATACTACATACATAATACTAATATATACTACATACATACTTAATATATTACTTAATAATTAACGCATTTAAAGTCAATTTATTTCTTTGTATCCAATTTTCTACGAATACAGCTGATATTTTAAAATTTATTTTATAAACCTTTTTTTTCGGGGTCCAGGACATAACGGGCACATTAAGCATCATCATCAATAAAATATCAGGAAATAAAAAAAAGCAATGTGTTTATTTGTTAGAACATTTATTAAATAACTAGATGATATATACCCGTCCTTAATTATTTTGCCAATAATTAATTTGGCAGCGAAAGTAACTATCTCCAAATAAAGAAACATTCATTTGAATATTTTATTTCATTCCAAACCTTTATTTTTTTTTTAAATATATCTTACTCGTAAAGTTCTAAAGTAGGTACCTACTCGTGTTTTCCATTTTTAAAATATTCTACCCAAAAAACCTTCTTCTTTTGAATATGCAATCTGTGGCTAACCAGAGTGTTATATCTATGGGCTAACCTAAATAAAACATGGCGGGTTTAATGTTTTTCGTACTAATTTTAAAACGTTATAACAACAGTTTTGCATATTGTATTTCATTCAAACTACTTTCTAAACCTTCCCGGCACTAATAAAGATAAACTGTGCTATTTTCAGCGAAACCGGTCCAGTAATTTTCGAGAACATCGAGGACAAACAAACAAACTTATATTTGTTTATATATATATATATATATATATGGATTATTACACGTATTAAAAAAACTCATAAAAGTACAAGAAAAAAAAATTAGAACGGTTTTTAAAAAGGCTTCCTTGTGGGCATAGGCGGGTAAAAATGGACATATACCTAAAAAATTATCGCAGAATGAACATATTTGAGAATATTCGTTATCGTTATAGTCTTCTCTTAGAATAATAACAATATCCACCAGTTTCAATCACTATGACACTGTAGCTCTAGAGAAATCAGCCACCAAATATGCGACATAATAGCTTCAAAATACCAAAAAACACGTTTTGTAAAATTACGCCGCACAAATCTGCCCTCGCATTATCACAACTAATCTCTGCGGAAACTGGGGGGATACTAAACGCGGGTGAATACATCCAAAGATGGCGGAATGCGCTAGAAGCCAAAAAAACGGAAACCCGTTATGCTCCAGGTGCCCGTTATGCCCCGGGCTCCCCTATATTCCTGTTTCTTGTAGTGCCTACCTACGTGTAGCGCTCTCCAGCAGTAAGCCCTTTAATTAAATATCAGGCAACTTGGCAACGCTGGGCATTCGATATTATTATTCAAATGTCATTCGTGCAGGCCTGCCAATTGAAATGGAATTAAAATTAAATATTCAGAGACCGTGGTCACTTCAGGTAAGAACTTTGCAAGAATTAACTAAATATGTAAGTAAGTACTTAGCCTTACGCTTTCTTTGAGTGAGAAGTTTTTGTCCTGGAATTCTCTTTATTCTCGTTTTACTGCATTACAATAAAGTAAACAATACAGTGTCACAATATCTCCGGCCGTATGTCCAATATCTCCGGCCGTATGTCCATATGCAACTGAAATGACATTTCATTTTTTTGGTTTCACACTAAATATCATTGGTAATATTTGATTTACTATTTATTTTAATTATATTATTAAAAGTCCCCCAAACGTGACGTTTGCGGCATTATCATAGGTCATAGATCTATTTTTCCAACGATTTCAATGTTTTAATTTCAAATTTAAAGTTGTTCAATACTTTATACCTTATATTATAATACATAATATTATAGGCATAATTCAACCGGCTCTCCTGGGTGGGTTACGCATAGCTAATAGCAAAGACGGTGACAAGTGGTAACTAAATCGCTATTAAGTCATCTCCATACGTGCAATTAAGTAAGTGATTTAGCAAACCATTGTATTTGTAGTAAAACTTTATTATGCGTGTGTCCAAACAGCGCGATAATAGCCCCCACCTAACTGCAAGGATGTGTGCGCAGCGTACTTAACCGAAGAATTGGAAACGATTCCAATCCAGTCAACTAAATTGCAACTTTACGATAACTTATTTTTTGTATTTTTTTGTATTTATTTATTCATTTTATAAGTTTGGAGTTATCATTTTTTCAACTACCAAACTAGGCACATGACCGTATTATGGTAGTCGAAGTTTGTTGTATATAATATTGTTGTATACCTACATGTTGTGATGAAATAAAAAAAAATAAGATAACATAAATATAAACAGAAACAGAAGCATTTTAGAAACAAAATAAAGTAGCGTGTTGAAGGAGAAAGCAAAAGTAGAGATTTAATAAATATTTAAGAAAAATTAATAAAATCGTAATTCCTGTATATTATTAAATAAGTTAATATATTCTTTGAAATAATTCCATCCTTTTACAAACAATCAATTTTGAACACTGATAGTATAAAGATTATCAGAATTCGATTTCCTAGCATCAGTACTCAGTGAGTTGAACATTTTGGGAGCAACATAAGACAACTGTCGTTGAGCTGTTTACTGTTAAGGCTGTTAAGGCTGTTTACGTTTAGGGAATTATGCATTTTAGGTATGATGAGTAGCGAGCGTAATGTTTTTGTTGTTTTTTGTTCATTAAATCATTTTTCCATATGTTCATGAGAATAGTCTTTATGTATTGCTGTCGAATGTCTAGGATTGCGAATTTATTACAAAGTGGCTCTGATGGAAGTGATGGTGACATTTGAATATTATTCTTAGTAATGGTTTTTGAATTGTGATCATGTGATAAAGAATTGATGCTGCACAACCTTCCCATCCCACAATACCATATGTAGCTATTGATTAAAAAAGTGCATCGTAAACACATCTTACAGTTTGTAGATTAAGGATTGATCTGACAGAGTAGAAAATGTAACATATTTATAATTTTTTTTTTTAAATATATTATTTAAAAGTATACAATTCATTGCGCATTGTATTCCCAGGAGTTAATAAACTCATTATGGAATTACATACAGAATCTGCAGTACAGTTTTTTACATAGTATTTTTGTTTTAGAATCGATATGGGCCTCCCAATGCAGTTTATCATCTATAATAACTCCTAAATACCTAATATCGTTAGATATTGTTAAATTAGTGATTAGCTGGGTCCAAGAAAACAGCGAGAGGTTTGCGGTTTTGATCAAGGTTATCAGAAACTGCTTTAGTGAAAGCTCCAATTGTATCTGAGACACTACGTTAGTTAAACGATTTAGTGGACACCTGTCACTGCCCTTGATTCTGGCTACGTGTAAGATGTTCACGATAGATTAATAAAAAATAGGTAGTTAAAAAAAATAATACGAAAGAACAATTTTGTTTATTTGTTGTTCAACTAAACAGAAACCCCCTCATATAGAACGCGATTTCATGAAAAACGACAACAAAATTGTTGGTCCAATAAAATACTTTGTAATTTTATTTGTTTGTTCAAGCCATAGTTCACGCCTTGGTTTATTTTTGCAAGTTTTCGATGTTATGAAGCGAGTATAAAATCATAAATATTGTTATAAAACTATATTGGTAACACTCAACCTTTTTAGCCTTTGGAACTCTCCAAAAGGAAAGAAAAACGATTTATATAAATTTATGTACGCGGACGATATTTTGGTTCCCACAACCCTCTTATAATTCATTGGGAACCATAGGTAGTGATAACGGGGTATATAGTTTACACTATTTTATATACTCTTGTGTGCACAAACAAATGCTTTAGACAGAAGAGTAGTATAAATTCAGAAAATGTACAACAAAATATTTTATGAATTCTTATATAAGAAATATGTATGTTAATAAATAAATATTAAAAAAAAAATTTAAGGCATTTTTGGTGTTTACAGATAAAGTATAATAGTCACGTGTCGGTTGATCAGTAAGTGCATTCATTCACCCCTATTCGCATGTAAAAATGTGAATGTGAAAAATATTAATTTTTATTTGATAAACATCCGTGGAATGAACAATAATTATTGTCAGCACATTTTGCTTTGATGATAATAACGTGTCTAGATCGTATCAAGAAAATAGACTACATTTTCATTTAATCATATCGCGTTTCTGCCATTACGCAACGTAGTCACGTCATCCCATTCTAAATTATGATGCGTAATTACGTATGATTAAATAATGTGGCTATCAGGGAATGCCACCGGTGCAACTACATTCCGCCATCTATATTAATTTTCTTTTCCACAGTACTGGAGTTGCTAAAAGCTTTTTAAAATACATCACGAAGTCGATGGTAAGAGCTTTTGGCTTGGCGTCCGTAATGTCAATATTTACCTGTTAAAGCTCGCCCAAAAGTGCATGTTGGAGAGTAATGTTTTTATTACTAAATGGATTGTAGTTTGTTATTTTCGGTCTGTGTCGGCGTCTACTGCTGAGAACTTTTATAGAAGAGAGGGTACACGGCAAATACATGTTCAGTAAAAATGTTAAGTAGGTATTATGTTGACAAGAAATGCAACTTAAGCAGTTCACATGAAGCTGACAGACCAACACTGTCTTAATGCAATGGAATTCATATCCCTGGGGCGTACGACTGCTAAAATCGTCGTGAACATACGACATGAGGAAGTACGACAATAAAACCGCGCACATGTAAATATAAGATTAAAAGAGGACGCTTACATGGTTCAGACATGTAGAGCAGACAGATAGATGAAGAAGTATCAGGAGAACTTATTGCACACAAGTGGGTGGAAAAGATGTCGGGAAAGCCCAGAAATTACGGACGATCAAGTGATTGACAAAAGTGTAGTTAGAAAAATATCTTATGAGTTCTGTGAAAATAGTTCCTTAATTGTATTATTTTAAATTCCATGAAAAACATACTAAAATATCTAAAAGAGGTGCAGTTTAAAAACTGGTGAAGGTCTTTTCGAACGTTCTGCCTAAAGTTCCAGTATGTATTTCATACAGAACTTAAAAGCTTGCGTTATAAAAACTTTATTCACTGGAAACTTAAAACATTACCAAAACTACCGTATATAATTTACATTAAATTCATTTGTACTATTGCTTGCGTCAGTAGACTACAAAGTGCGTATTTTATATTGCCAGACTTTAAAATGAATCTGATTTGATTCAGAAACAATGGTAACACCAGATTATATAGAATCAAAGAATTTTCCATATTCGGAAAAAGCATTTACTTTGTGGCTTGCCATAATCGTGATATAAACGCATTCATTTGTTTTGAACTACTTCAATTTAATATAATAATCTCGACCGGTTCCGGAGTACCCTTCCCTCGACAGGAATATATTAAAACTAAACTACAATAGTGTTGGAAGTGGGAACCGACCAAAGGGGAAGGGGTAATTGGGTAATCCCGCTCCAACACCTAAATATTCCCGTATGTCATCATTATTTTATATCGTAGTTTAGTTTTTATATATTCCTGACGGGGGAAGTTTACTTCCGAAACCGGTCGACATTATTATATTAAAATGAAGTGGTTTAAAATAAATTTATTATTTTATTTTTCAAAGAATATTCATTTACAAAATGCCATATAATGTTCTTTACCCTTAGGGTAGGAGGCAAGGGGGTGTGTGTCGTCACAAAAGCGTTACACAAAATGAACTTGCACAGAAGAAATTTACGAGCGAACTTCCGCTCGACGTTAGTTCAACGATGCCAACAAACCAGGGCGTTTTGGTGACATGCTGTTTTATTCATTTTTTATAACGATTTATAAATTTTACTTGTAATTATATACAATAAAATTATGCATTCAGAATCGGTGTCTGATGATTTTAAGCCGTAATGTTTTTTAAATAAATTAATTAAAGAATATACTTTGTATTCAGCACTTTATAAATATACGTGGATATCTACATGTTTCGAAAGCGATGCTTTCTTCATCAGGAATATATGAATATAATTTATATTTATATAGTCCTGATGAAGAACATGCAGATATCTATGTATGTACAAAGTATATTTTTTAATTCATTTATCAATAATGACACCACAAAGTGAATACCAATCGCTTGAAGAAATTACGTAATATTTATCACTTGAGTTCCAAATTGGATTATCACACTAAGTTGGAACATCTCTAAAATTGAGTATAAATAAATAATACATTATTTACTCAAAAATTAAATTTAAATTTAGATTCCTGAAACTAATCAGCAAAATTTTTACCTACTACCTATTATTTATTTACTTTCATAAAATATCCCTGCATTTGAAAAAATTGAAAAATCTTTGAAAGGCGATCTTTAAAATAAGTTGCACTTACAGTGCGGTGTTAGTGTTAGTTAGTTTTTAGATGATCTATATATCACACTTCACGCCAAATCTAATACCTACCTACCAAACTCATGCTATACCTTGTTACGTAACGAAAGGATGGCCCTGAGTTGAGTTCTAGCTACTCGTCTTAACAAATAATCTGGGCAAGCAATTGCAACATTTCCCGCCATAACTAACCAATCAGGTGATTTCATCACCTCATGTAAGTTTATTCTGCATCTCCCCTTGATGTGTTGTACTAGCCTTTGTCATACTTGCAATTCCCGGTTAGAGATTTAAATCATAAAGAGAGAATTTTACGTCAGAATCATGTCTAGAATAGGACTTTTCTACTAACTACTCGATTGTTCCTAACCTACTATGTTTGTTCGACTCTTACAATAAACTCTGAGATTGAAAGAACTTTACTCGCCTCATTTAACGTAGAATTAGAGACTCCCTCAACCCAATTATAAGACTGCGGTCGATTCACGACCCTGAACGATGAGAACCTATTGCCACTGCCGATCTGAGCTAACCAATATCTGGACCAGACTTCTCATCTAAGAGGCCATCTCCAGGGTAAGTCCTGCCGATATAATTGTCTCCCTTAACTCCCCCTTGTAACCCAACCTCCCTCTTTCCCATCTCCCTTTCCCCCATTTTTATAAAACTGGCTTTCCAACTTAGGGGCTTTCTTCCTACCTGACCTTCCTCCTTCCCATCTCCCTAACCTCCTTTTCATAATACTGGCGCCCAACGTGGGGCTTTCTTTCTACCTAACCTTCCTCCTTCCCATCCCCCTAATCTCCTTTTCATAATAACCTATTACATGGAGCATGCGTTATGATTATTCGATCCCAAAACTTGAACTAAGACTATCCAGATCAGAATAAACACTCGTGTAACGTAGGTAGCTTGGCACACAATTCGGAGACAGTATTTTAAAACAATAATCCGTTCCGAGCAAAACACATATCTATTTAAATCCGTTGCAGTAACTATCATTACTTCAGTTCATAATGAAACTTTCTTTATTCCAGGTTACTGTGTCAAACACTTAATTTATTTTATTTTAATTCACTCGAGTACGTGTACTGTTATGGAATATTATGGTTTCCGGCAGCGACTTGCGGGTAAATTTCTAGATTTAAGTGTTATTTTTATAATTTTACTTTCGTATTTTCACAGTTTCAGCACTTCAGTAGCATACCGGTATCGGTACTTCAACTGGGATGCAGAAAATACCAGAAATTCTAGTATTAGCAGTCTTCTCAAAAGAAAGTTCAACAAAGATAAAAAAACAACAATAATCGCTGTCGTTCAGAACACATATGTTGTAATTTTGTGTTTTCAGTTTTCGCTTCGCGAAAAAAACTCCTAATTTACTTACTTACTTAAAACTAACTGACTAACCGGACCGCCAAACAACTCGATCTGGTCATACACTTCTTGCTTTATTCACATTCATACATCGTCTCATACATTCTCTTCTATTATTTCGACTTCTGACATGGCCCGTCTCAAGTATTTGATTCACTTGATCGTGCCATGTCTTCCTGGCCGTACCGGCTTCTTCTTCTATTCACATTCGCTTCATATATTCTTCTTACACTCCTTTCTTCGTTCACTCGCTGTATATGCCCAAACCATCTAAGCATCCCTTTCTTAATGTTACTCATTACGCTTACATTCATTACGCCTTGCATTCTTTACGAATCTCAATATTTTTCACACGTTCATACATGATTTTACCACAGATTCGCCTCAGAGATCTCATTTCTACGACATTCAGTTTACTTTCATCCTTCCTCTGCCAATTTCATGCCTCACTGCCATACATCAGGGTTGGTATCAACACTCCATTGTGGACTGCTAGCTTCTACTACTTGCTTCCGATGGATGTTAATAGTTTCAATAGATAACCACACTACTCGGAACAAGTGGATCTATTGCATCGCAATTTTAGGGAATGTTGAGAGTCTCAAAGATGTTTGGGAGATATTAAATAAGGGTAAAAGCAAACAAACAACGTTTTAATTCGGAACGGTGATCAATTGCAACACTGTGATTATGTTCCGCGCAAAATGTTTTGTTGTTTTATTTAATAATGTACGTAATTATTAAGATTTTATTATGATTTTGTGCTTTATTCAAATTTTAACTGTTGCTAGGAATAAGATTTTTTTCTCAAAAAACAGACAGATCAAAGATGCGGGAAAATCCTCCACCTTTGAGAAATTTAATATCACCATACCTAACCTAACCCAACCTAGCCCAAATTAATAGGTGAGTAACCAAAATACGCATGTAAGATTGTTTGATAGTGAATTAAATATATTATTTGACGGTCTCCGTGGTTAAGTAGTTACAATCCTTGGTTACGAATGCGGAGGTTGCAGGTTAAAATCCCGTCGTATTAATTTATTTATCTAAAATATCGACCGGTCAGTAGTTGAGTTGACATCGTGTTCGGGTCTAACCCAGGCGTCGCGAGTTCAATTCCTCGGCTGGCTAAGTCCTCCATTACGACACAAGCAACATCCTCCGCTTACTGTGATGGTAGTAGGAGATTGTCAGGTTATTCGTAACCAGGCAATATTTGTTTATTGTAGTGAATGTTTATAATGCCATTGGCACGCAAGTTAAATTTAAATAACAGTTCACGTTTATCTTCGTTGCATGCCACCTTAATTAGATAATTACCTAATAATGTTCGTGTTCTCAGAAAAAAGTTTATAGTGAGTATTACATTTTCGGAATGTTTTTGTTTAACCGCCCGTCCTTTGAATTATTATTCAAAAACTAGCTAAAAAACAATCGTTCTTTTTCATTAGATTTCGCAATAACAACACGTGTTTACAACATACCAACTTGTATAGGAGCGACACATCCGTTAGCTTCGGCTGACCTCGAAATACTAAACGAGATGACGCAGGAACAAACTTGACGTATACGAATGTTTTGTGGGTTTCGTGTATAGTTTTTTTGTACCTGAAAGTACGGGATACGACTTTTTTTTCAAATGAATACCGCACAAGAGTCCCAACTGCTCCCAAACGTCTGGAGCCAGTGAGACTATGGTATCCCCAATTGGGGAATGTTGTGAGGCTGAAGGTATTGGTGAGGGGGAGAAGGGGAAGAGGAAGGTAGGGAAATACCTGGCTATTCAGATCTGATCAACAAACACGGCTGAAAGCCATTTCAAGCAACGTTGTTCAATTCTGAATGGTGGTATGTCACCGGGCGATACTGAGAGTATCTTCCACTCTGGAACGTGCACAAATATACTATATATTATTTTTAAATGAATTAATTGTGAAACAGCAAAAAATAATTAAATGAAATTTACTTGTGCACGCCGGGATTTAAACACGCGACCTTCGGATTCGTATTCGAGAGGCTTATCCCTCGACCATGGAGGCCGTCAGACTTCTTACCTTCGGGAGATAATATAACGGCCATATCACGTACGTTCGTATGGGTAGGACGGTTTTAAAGTATAAAGTTTTCTAAGAATCAATCGAAGATCTGTTATGAATCGGAAATAAATTGAGGAGTCAGCTATACCATCATTACATAAATATGTTTTCAAATCATAAAAAAGCATATGCGGTTTTATTTTGGACTTTTTTTCCTTATTATCCTTTTTCCTGATACAAGTTTTTGTTAACTTATAATTATCTCATGGATATGAAGTTTTCATAGTAATGTGTATTTTGTTTGAATACTGAAAGATAACGTTCATATCTCAATTCCTAAAAGAATGAACTTACGGATTTTACTAATTAAGGTGACAGTATGACAAATGAAATTGTAATCTTAAATAATTTAACCTATTATTCTTTATCAGAACAATGAACAAAAGTCAACTTTTGTTTTGTCTCAGGTTCAAGTGATAGTTTTCCTGGCTTTTTCTATTGTTTATTTGTGTTTAACGTCCAGGGGCGCTATTTCGGTTCTTTTTAAGGAAGATTCCTTAACTTTTTCCTTAGGGTTAAGGCTTTCTTACTTAACCGTGGTTCCGATTCTCTCGGATGACAGCTGTCAGTTGAATTCAGCGAGCGACATTCATCAAAAATGTCAATATTTGCAATGTTTTAACAAGAGAAAAACTCAATATTTTCGATGTTTTAACAAGAGGAAAACTCAATATTGAGTATTTTTCCAATTACGTTATTATTTACTTTAAACATAATTAGCTAGTAAACATTATTAAACATTATATGGATGTTGACATCTTTGACAATTCACATCAAGCTCAAATTCAAATGTCCCCTTTAGAACTAGAGACAAAAAAAGGTTATTACTATCTAATGAGGTAGGAACCTTTTTATAAAACGTGATTCATCGTTAAAAGTCTTACTTATGGTATTTAAAAATAAAATAAAAATGTATTAAAATTAATTACAATAATAATGCAATGGTTTTTAAACGTTTTAATTCAAAATCTTATGTCACTTGAAGATATTTCATCAATTTGTGTTTTCAAATAATCTCTTGACAACCTATTTAGGATCTTTTTACTATGTCTCCCCGGAATTCCTCAGTTAATCAAGAAGTTTTTAACCCAAAGGAAAAACGTAAGGAATCTTCCTTTAAAATAACGGGAATACCGCCCCAGTAGGTTTTTAGGAAGATTCCTTATCCTTTTCCTCAGGCTTAAAGACTTTGCCTAACTGCGGTTCCGGTTCTCTCGAATGACAGCTGACAAAAACTCAATATTAAGTAAGTTACCATGTTACCAACGACATTGTCATCAACTTTAAACATTATTAGCTTTACAATTATAAATGGAAATACAAATGCAGGCGGCAAATGTCACTTTTAGAAGTAGTGACAGAATAAACAGGTCATTGCTATATAGTGAGGTAGTTACCTTTTCACAAAACGTAATTCTTCGTTCATGAGCTCTTTGCTCAGTATATCGGTTTAATAATTTATTTGGGTCAGTTGTCCCTTGCGATAATTTTCGACTAAAACAGCGCTATATAAATCAACAACATAATATTGTTTTAGGCTACGCCGTAAAAATTTTCAATAAAAATTTAGAAAAACAACTTATTCTTTTACTGCCGATATCAACTTTGAACGTGTTTTCAACTCTTGTTTGCCGAGTTTTCTAATGCAACCGAAACAATGGTCGGTTGGTGGCCGAGTGGTTCAAAGTATCCGACTTTCATCCAGGCGTCGCGGGTTCGATCATCTGCTAAGTCATCCGTCATTGCACAAGCAATATTTTTTAGATTTTGAAGAGGTTAACAATTTTTTCTAGATTTTTGGTAAACCGAGAATACTTGTCTTTAACACTTTCGTACCTTACGTATATTTGAAAACACATATTCTGATTTTTTTTCCTCCCTATCTAGAGTGAATAAAATTGTGCGGTTTTCGTTTTCCAATTACTGGCAATACTAGCTTTGAGTGCTATTTTTTTCATTATTTTATTTTGTCATTTAGGCAGTAAAAGCCATGTTTATACTTTGAAAGGTGACGTTTATATTCAATCTCGGTTTTCGTCCCTTTAGATTGTGTGTGTGTTTTTTTTTAAATGTGTGCTTTTAAGGTATCTTTCTATTATGAATTGTCTTTGTGTTTAATTCGTAGAACTCCATTTAATTATTTATTTTTAAATTTAATGTAAATCAAATTTAATAATGTTATTATTAAGTTCTGCAGGTATTTACAAGTATCTGCAAGTATTACAGTTTTAAAATGGCCTTAAACGCCGAAATAGCTGTCACAATAATAACAACTAAAAATACTTGCAGAACTTAATAATAACATTATTAAATTTGATTTTCATTAAATTTAAAAAAATATATATCGTTCTATTGTTTCATTTATATATTAATTTTCTCCAAATAATAACATGTTGTGATTTTGCAGACAGTGAATGATTTGTCATTTTATATGAATCGCTATGTTTTTATTTTATCTAATATTGTTTCAAATAAACTTAACACAAAACTAAAATGGTTAAAGTAAATACTAATGTAATTTGAAACTTAATTAATATTGAGTTTTTCTCTTGTTAAAACTACGCAAATATTGGTATTTTTAATGAATGTCATTATTAGTTACTAAACATTATATGGATGTTGATATTTTCGGCACGGTAGTTCACAATCTTCGGAAATTCACGGCAGGTGCGGCATTGAGTCCAATAGTGTAATATGAATGATTTTTGTGGCGGACCAGGGCGAACCGAAAGGAATAAAGGACCGACTCCGAGGAATCAAGTCCGCGTGCCTGAACTCGTAATTGGAACTGAGTTCGTAAAATAGTTGGAATGACCCACCTCTACGGTCGGCATATATTAACCACGGCGGAAAATGTCACTTGGAATTTGTGACAATAAAGGTCATTACTATCTAGCGAGGTAGGTACCTTTTTACAAAACGTAATACTACGTTGAAAGGCATATTTATAATATTTAAAAATATAATAAAGATTTATTAAAACGCTTTATAAAATAATGTAATTATTTTAAGTTTTCTTTCAAAACCTTCTGTCACATGAAGATATTTCAATTTTTTTTTTCAAAAAATCTCTTAATAATCTGTTCGCGTTTTTTTTTACTATGTCTCTCGGAATTCCGCAGTTAACTAATAAATCTTTAAGACTAAGGAAAAAGATAAGCAATCTTTTTTAAAAAGAAGCAGAATAGCGCTCCAGCTCACGTGTTTTAAATAACAATATTTTTTGATTAATTAACATAATATAAAAAACATGCTCACTGCTTTGATTAATTATTGTTAATATTAAATAATATGATAGCCGTAAGATGGGTGGCTTATGCAAGGTGTCCAGTAAGTGATGAATAACCTTTCATTTATGGATGGAGGACCCCAAGGCCGTTCCGAAAATTGAATATAAAGTTTAGTTAAAGTCCCACGATTTTCGATTTATTGAAATTTTTTAAATTTTCAAATTTTATCAACCTTCGTCATTCTCTTCGATGCGATCATCACACATGACGAAATTTTTTCAGTCTTTTATTTTATTAAATGGTAGTATGCGAATCAGAAAGACATTTGCGTATATAAGTAAATTATCATTGCGTTTCTACTTTAGATTTTCAGATTCGAAATTCGTGTTTGGTGATTAGATCTGATTATCCAGGTAATTCCTCGCCTTCCTCTTTCTTATCTCCTTCCCCTCCCCATACTATTCAGCCCCACAACATACCCCGATAATTGGGTATGCCACAGTCTCCACTGACTCCTGTCAGCTGAGTCAAAAATTGATCATAGCACAAAATTTCATGTTTAAGAGTCTTCCAAAAAAAAACTATGGCAGTGACGCAATAACAGCAATGTATTTCAGATAGCATTACTATTTAAAAAAAATTGAATAGATAGTAATAGAGAAAAAAATGTCTTAATTTGTGACCACGGCACTGAAGAAAATAAATAAGGGTGCCATTTTTTTTAAACTTCAAATTGTCCAATAACTCAAAAACTGGAATTTGTACATAATATGATATTCATTTTTCGAAACAGCCTACGGTTGTAAGGATGTTCTTCAGTTACAGAATACCCTATATATTACGTAAATACCACTGCGGGCGTAGTTTTAAGTAATGAGGGCGCCCGGAATCTATTTAAGCTAAATGTATTGTCTAATACTGGTTAAGCTATTAGAGTAAAGAGTGCTTGAGGGGAAATAGCACTTGAGCTATGAATTTATTTGTTGGCATTATTATTATAAATGGTCTTCAAAATTTTAGCCATATCGGAAATATCACTGTGCAAAGTGTCGGTATCCCACAGGTACTTTCTCAGTCCGCAGTGTGTACTGTATACATCAAATTAAATATGATATTAGGGCATAATCAATATTTCGAAGGACATTCAAAGGAAATTTCACATATCCGTCTCGTCATGCTAATAATTGACAGTTTTATAAACCAACTAGCAAATTACCCGTTTTCCGTTAACTGGCCGTTATCACTTTCACTGCTCGTTGAGGAATCCATTTCACAAATGAAAATTATACATTGGCTTTTAAATTAAAGTAGTGCACGGTTTCAAATAAGCGATCGTCAAGCAATAACTGACATAGCTGTCAAAAGACCGGTAATCTGGCGAACGTTGATGAAACGGCGAAATCGGGGGGTAGTTCAAATATTAGAAATGGTATCAAATATGACAAACGGATTGTTATAAAACCATCCCAAAATGCGGTAATTTTTTTTTAAATCATTACTAACTTTTCGCTCTTTTCGTGTAAATGGCCCTCTCATTTGGAATAAACTTCCCCCAGCTCTTACTAATATCCAGAAATTGACTGAATTTAAACAGGCTTTAAAAACAAACTTATTTTAAAAAATCCTACTATATATAAATTTTAATTTCTCTTCAATTTATTATAAAAAGTCATTTCTTCAAGCCTCTGGTAGTGGTTTGATTTCGGTTTCCTCCGTATATATATTTTTTTATGTGTCATTGCTGTCAAGTCCGTCATTGCTGAACATAACCCGACTCCTGTCTTAAAATGTTACTATTTTTGTAGTAATACTGTGAATGCGTTATTTTTGTATAGCCATATGTATACTGTATAATATTTTATAATTTTTTTATGAATATGCACCTAAAGATTACTGTAGGAGTAGTATTAAGAATAAGCAGGAATGTATGTAATATGTTAAGAATGTATAAATAGAATGTAAAAGTAGCACTGTAGGATATCACTGAATGGATTTATTTAATAATTTTTCAGTTTATTTATAGTAAAGCGCACTTGAAGTGAAATAACACAAAACTGCGCTATATAAATGCTTTGTTATAATTATTATTATATTCTAATTAAAATACCAGCACATGATTTTTTTTTCTAAAGTTATTTTCACAGTTTTTTTTTTTTTAATTTCAAAGCCTGCCAAAACGTCCAAATTCCAACACTCGAATGGCCAGTCTATTTTGAGGTTAGAATGTCAAGTGTCAAAACAAGGATGAGCTTTACCGTACGTAGTCTATTGATGATAAACCACACCTAAACATAAGCCATAAAATTAGGTACCTATTTTGAAACTTCGATTCAAAGAATAATAATAGTATTTAACATCATCATTATCATTATATCCGTATTGACAACTGCTTTTCCCATGAATTTTTTTTGTTTATATTGAAGAATAATTATTATAAATTTAATTTCACCAAAACTAAAAAATACATAATTTTCAAAATACAAAACATAATCGACAAATGAAAACCAATCCAAAACCAAAATACGGACGGATAAGACCCGTGACGTCAGCTTTTTTACGTTATGAGTTTTTATTCACTTTGAAATAACAATTAATTGTTTTTGTAACAATTATTATTTTTATAAACAATAATTATTAATCTAAAACACTCATCCAAATTGAAAAAACCTTCCGAGCAAAGATAAATGTCGCCGGCAGGACTCGAACCCGCACCCTTCTAATGTCCGGTTAGATGCTCTACCGTTGAGCTACGTCGGCTTATCGCAAACCCGCCAAGTTAATCAATATATACTAGTGTTTTTTATTATATTTTTTCACCTGTAAACAACCAACTTTAATAGTATGAGAAAGGCTTGTAATTAACTTGGCGGGTTTGCGATAAGCCGACGTAGCTCAACGGTAGAGCATCTGACCGGACATTATAAGGGTGCGGGTTCGAGTCCTGCCGGCGACATTTATCTTTGCTCGGAAGGTTTTTTCAATTTGGATGAGTGTTTTTAGATTAATAATTATTGTTTATAAAAATAATAATTGTTACCCTTTGCGCTATGCACAAAAATCTTGTCTTAAGTTTTTAAGAACTTTAGTTTATCAATTAATAATTGTTTTTGTGTTTAATTCGTAGAACTACATTTAATTTTTTTTTAAATTTAATGTAAATCAAATTTAATAATGTTATTATTAAGTTCTGCAAGTATTTTTAGTTTTTATTATTGTGACAGC
>JAHDVE020004596.1:0-22720 GCA_022606495.2 Halesus radiatus
CGAATGAAATTCAATCAGATTTTAAACTTCAAGTAAATACAAACAATAATATTATTAATAAATCTAGTCCGTGTTTATAAACGAGGTTTATTGACTAGCAAAAGAAGAATTTAAAAAACACAAGAAAAAATGTTAAATAATAAAAAAAAAACACTATTTATTACATTTTTACAGCTAGGTTAATTTAAGATAGTTTATCATCACTTTGAGACCTCAGTCCAGGATTATAAGAGCATGGTTGCTAAGTCGAGGATAGGAATATTAATCAAATTAGGTACATTAGCTATCATTACAGATTATTTAAGGAAACGCTGTCAGCAGCTCGTTCAACAGCGCTAGTAGTCACGTACATACTCTATTTGTTAAGTAATATCTTAACTATTGAGTAAAACAAACACTTATTTATTTTTAAATTAATACCAACCGGTTTCGCTTATCTCAAGCGTCATCAAGTTAAAATTTAAAACGAAACAATGGAACAGTGAGACAGATTATGCTGCATAAAAATAAAGAGACAACATCAAAGGAGGGATTAAGAAGAAGTGAGGAATTTTTAATTAGAGGGAAATATGTTTAATATGGGACTGTATGACCATTAAGTTGATTATTAAGAATATTAAATCATTTTTAATAAATTATCTAAACTAATTCCTAAATCATTTTTGTGTAAAATATTAGCGCAGGTGCTACGATTGTAGGTATGTTCTTTTTCTTTTTTTTATGTGATATGTGATACCACACAAGAGTCCCAGCTGCTCCCAACCGTCTGGAGCCAGTGAGACTATGGCATCCCCAATTGGGGAATGTTCTGAGGCGGAAGGTATTGAGGAGGGGAAGAGGAAGGTGGGAAAGTACCTGGCTATTCAGATATAGTCACCAAAAATAGCTAAAACCATTTCAAGTAACGTTTTGATTCCGAATGGTGGTCTTTTACCAGGGCGATACTGACAGTATTTAGCACTCTGGAATGTGCTGCAAATATATTACATATTATTTTTAATGAATAAATTGTGAAATAACAAAATTTTATCAAATAAAATTTACTTGCGCAGGCCGGGATTTGAACCCGCGACCTCCGGGTTCGTGCCAAGGATCGTAACCACTCAGCCACGGGGACTGTCGAATCAATTAGATGATTGGCGAATTCCTAAAAACCATGGCTATTTAAACATCATTAATTCAAAATTCCCACTTCTTCTTAATCCCTCCTTTGATGTTCTGTCTCTTTATTTTTTATGTGTTGTCTCATTCTGTCACATGTAACCATACCCTTATCTCACTGTTCCATTGTTTCGTTTTATGTTTTGTCTCCTTCCTTTTGTATACCCCAACTATATATATATATGGCACTCTATGTATTTTTGTTTAGTTTTAAATTTAACCCGATGACACTTGAGATAAGCTAAACCCGTTTGCATTAATTTAAAAATAAATTAGTGGTTTAAAAGAAAGTTTGTTTTATCTAATAAATATTTCCAACCACAAAATACGAGTAATCGCTTTCTATGAAAATATCATTTCTATTTTGTTACTCCATTATGATATAAATGTGCAATAATAATATTGTTTACTGCTTGAATTATTTAATTATTTTGTTTTCGTTGGTGTACATATATATTATGTATAATATCACCAGAACCAAAAGTAATGTTACTTGAACTGTATCAGATATTCATTTTAAATATTGTAATTCCAGGGCAAGAAAGGGCAGGCGAGTCATGAATACGGGCAGCAATTCATACAAAATACACATTTACAAAGTTATCTAGGAGTGTGACCAAAAGAGGAACTAATATACTCTCGGTATCCACGTTACCTATATGTAGGAGCAACGTCCCCAAATGCATAGTCGTATCGTCAGTTTGTGGATATACTAATTGTATGTAGCTTGTTTGGTGTTGTCAGCTACATCAGGTTGGTGGCATCGTTATACACTGAGGGCTGGTATTATATACATCCGTTTGTACAATTTTTAACTAATATTAGGACTACTGTCCGATTTATCCGTTTTATAAACGTTCGTTTGACAGCTGTCAGTTGCTGCCCGATGGAATGCTTATTTGAAACCGTGCGCTATTTTAATTAAAAAAACAATACATAAATTGCATTTGTGAAATTGATTCCTCATCGAGAAGTGAAAGTGATGACGAGCGAATGGCAATTATTCAAGACAAAGAAACAATCAGATAATGAATCGGTTCGTTACGTAACAGACATTTGGTAGTTCGTTTATAAAGCTGGTCCAAGTATACAGATATATGAGAGAATTAGTTTTTCTATTGAATTCCATAACAAAATGTATGCGAGGTTTGTCGCAGTTGTTTGGGCAGCATTACTTAATCGTTGACGATATTTAATTTAAAAAAAACCTTATTAATCATTAAATGGTCTACTAACTAACAATCAATAATATTCGTAAATATATTATCTACCGTGGAAACTGAAACAGACAACAATCTGAAAAGACAACTACATACATAATTTATTACACATATACCTACACTTTTAAGGGAAATACTTTTTTAACAACAATATTCGAGATTTAATACCTATTTGAATTATATCCAAATTACAGCAGGGCATATTACTAGTATAAATTAAGTAAAAGACAAGATTTTAAACACATACATTTTGCAAGTAATAATATTTATACTAAACCACTGTACAAGTTGATCCCCACGTAATATTTTATCTCAAAACAACATCGCAAAAATCAAACGAGTAAAACCAATTTAAAGACATGTTTTAAAATTTAGTAAACTCAACAAATGGGAGTTTATCCCCAACAAATGCGGTACTTAATTTCAAAACCGCCTAAAACCAATCACCAGCTATTGTGAATTACAAATTTAAACAAATGTTAAATCAATGCGTGCACTGAAAAACAAAACACATGATAACTTATCTGGGGGTTGTCTTTGAAAACCTTTCCCGCCGTTAACGGATTCATTTTTTTATACCGCCAATACAAGATATCTGTATAACCTGATACTGAAAACATTTTTGGTAACACAAATAAAATTTTGTTTAATTATTGTTATACCTAGTAATAATATCATTTATAAATATATTTTTGTAATTTTACATAGAAATTGGAAGTTGGGTTTGGCCTTTTATCCAATATTTGAAGAATTAGCAGCCAGTTTCCTAAGTAGTATGTAATATTATATTGTATACATGCTCGAATTGTGAGCTGCCAGAAGAAATTAAACAAAGAGTTTAGCTGTAATGCATTATACTCGATTCAGAGTTTAAAACACTAGAGCTGAAGGGTGCATACACAGCGTTTGAAGGTGTTTTGTTTTAGGTTATCAAGAGATATTGCTTTAAAGAATACGAATGGTTATATTCATATTTTTGGTGATTTCTAATTACCATGGAAATTGTCGTGAATACTTTGAATAAGACTATACGTAAATGAATTAAAAATTATTTTGTAATCACCACTTTATTAATATACACATATCTCATGTTTCCAAAGCAATGAAATATCAAGTATTCAAATGATAAACATAGAACACAATAATGTAAGAATAGACAAATTATAAACATAAACAAAAAATCATTAAAGTAGGTAAGTAATTAATCAAAAATTATTATAAAATATTATTTTTTTAATTTCTAATAGAAATTTGTTATTCAATGTTTTAAAATAATTTTTGATTAATTACTTACCTACTTTAACCAATTTTTGTTTATGTTTATGATTTGTCTATTCTTACATTACTATTTTTTAGTATTCTATATATTCCTGATGAAGAAAGCATCGCTTTTGAAACATGTTGATATGTGTATATTAATGAAGTGGTGAATATGAAATAATATTTAATTCATTTACTAATAATGACGCCACAAAGTGAATACCAATCTTTTAAAGAAATTATAAAAGACTATGTGTATTTACAATGTATGTAAAAATACATAAATGGATATGCACTTAAGTCACTTCAGATTGCAAGATTGTTTATATTCAGTATCGCCTGGTGAAAGACCACCATTCAGAATTGAAATGTTGCTTGAAATGGCTTTTAGCCGTGTTTGGTGATCAGATCTGAATAGCCAGGTATTTCCCCATCTTCCTCTTCCCCCTCCCCCTCCCCCTCCCCCATACCTTCAGCCTCACAACATTCCCCAATTGGATACCATAGTCTCACTAGCTCCAGACAGTTGGGACTCTTGTGGAGTATTCATATAAAAAAATATATCTTTGAATGTCCGTTTGAATGGCAAAGAGAAAGATCCTGGATATCTAATATCAGAGCATCTCCATTCTAACTCCGTAATTGCATTTGAAATGTGTACATTGCATTGAGAAGAGAATGCATAAAGCATCTCTATCACCATTCTAATTTTCTGGCACTGTGGACCACAGTAAGAACCTACCATAAACATCTTCCAGTAAATCGTTTTGAAATTTCTTGCCATCCTATTTGCAGTGTCCCCATGATGAGCCCATTAGCCCATGAGCCCATGAACCCGGGGGCACAGAGAGTTATTTCTACAATAGTAACTTTACCATAATAACCAGCCAATACAAGTATGAATGTTCAAGAACGGATTGGTTGCCAGGACAGAATATGCGGCATTTCACCTTCACCACGACATGGCGTTGTATAAATTCCACAGCATGTTAGTTATGAGGTGCCTTTTTACCTTGCATATATTCCTCCCACCGGTGCGCTGTGGAAGCAAAGATTGACTCCTTCTCCAATCCCGCCAGCAACAGAAGCAGGTTGATGTGGGTAGCGTGATAGTCCCAGCGCGCAATGTTGGGCGTAACCCCGAGAGTAAAGTGGCGGAGGTCGTAGATACTGCCTGTGCCCGTGTCGTACAGTGGAAGCATTTTCTTTAAGGAGTCCATTCCCTGGTCGTACAAGGCTTTGGCTTCTACGCCTTGTGTCGGCCCCGCAATCACCCGCAGGTCGTAGAGGCCAAGGAGGGCGTAGATGAATCCATTTAGGACAAATGACGCTGGTAATGTAGGATATTCTTCGTACCTGCAGAAATATTACATACTTAGCTTATTTATGTATTTATGTATTTTTGCATTACAAGCTGTGTCTATTTAAAATAGACGTGTAACAATTGTGCTTAGAAGTACAGAAACAAATATTCCAATAGGGACATTCACACAACTCTTGAAACCTTCAAAGCTAATATTGAATGTGTCAACGATTCCACAAATACATATTTACTAGTAGTGTTCAATATCGATACTTTTACTACCCGTCGGTAATCGTTACTGGGTATTCGTTACTGGATACTTTGATTACTTTCGTTACTGGATACTTAGGTTACTTCGCTATCGGGTGGTGAGTACTGGGTATCTACACAACTCGTTACTGAATACGTTGGATACTTTGATTTGATTACATTTGTCATTTGATTACTATCGCTATCCGCGATGGATATGTTTATAGTACAAATGGTTACTGGTTATATATTGACTTTTGATTATTTCGTAAGCACCTAGGTAGATACCACAGTTATGTTATGAATAATTAAGATTCTAGGTAGTATGTATAGTATTGGATAGGTAGTTCGCATGTTTGTAATAATAATAATAAATGTTTATTCCGGTATGTGGGGATTCCGGTATTAGTGCAGTTCCACACATTCCATATAAAATATACATGCAATAGTTATAAAAAAATATACAAAATATAATTATAAGACAGTAGTATAAGGTGATACATCACACATAAAACAAAAATTAAAATAAAAAAAAATAAAAAATAAGAATTTAACTAAATAAGATTAAAATAACTCCTTTAAGGTGCTGCGGCATTTATATTGTGAGGGGCCAATATATTTGTCCAGTATGCGTCGATGCTGGAGGCTGGACTGAGGCCGGCTTCCATGATGAGGATATTCCTGGAGCTGTTTATTCTTTCCCTCATTCCAGCCACCCTGGATCTTATAAGGGCTGCAAAACCGGAAACTCGCCCCTCCGTGAACATACTGGAAGCACTGCAGTATCTGGGAGGCCAAACATTATGCGGAAGGCGTTATTGTACTGTACGCGAAGTCTTTCCATACTACTCTTTTTGTAGTTTGCCCAGAGTTCGCAGGTGTACAACGTTGCGCAGAAGGCAAGGAATAAAGTCCTTTTCACAGCGGTACTACAAAGGCGAAATCTTCTACTGAGCATATTCGATTTTACGCTGAGAGCTCGTCTTTGCCTATCAATGTCATCATCATCCATCAGAGTACTGGTGATTATGTGTCCTAGGTATTTGGTTTCTTCAGTCACCTTCAGGATCACACCGTTCAGGGTAGCTGCAGGAATACTAGTCGGGCCTTGTCTATATCTCATGACCAACAGAGCTGTTTTATTGGGGTTATAAGACATGTTTGTTTCTTCAGCAAACTCTTTGCAGATCTTCAGGAGAATGCGCAGCCCTCTTATAGACGGTGCCATTAGTACCATGTCGTCCGCATAACTGATGTTGTTCAGACACTGTCCTCCGATGTGGCAGCCTACCCTTGCAGTGTTCAGCCTTGTAAGAGTATTGTTATGTTTATACGACACGGACGAGTATTTATTACCATTGAACTTTATACAAATAAATTAGAGTGCCGGGGAAGATGTATAGCTATAATATTATGTTTACGTGTAGGTACATACCAACATATTGAAGAATCTGCGACTGCCATCAATCGTGGTTGGGTAATATTAAACTTATTTACACTTGCAGACAATATTATATGCACACTTTTATAGTCATGTTATTCATGAAAATTAAATAACTCTTAAACATATTTTCCATCGCAGAATCACTTCATTTATAAATCATAAATAATAATAGTTTCTAATTTCTTCAAACAATTTGTAACTTTACGACACATGTAGAAAGAAATATTTATATATTTTAATAAAACGTGGTGTATACAAAGTACATTTTTAATTATTTCATTAATAATAGTTTCATTTAAGACAAATTACTTTGCCCACAAAATACAGATTTTTAAAAACTTGCTTAATAATTATAATATTTATAATCGGTTTTTTTATATATTGGCATTTAAAAATAATATCATCTCCACATTCTTTGATTTGAGCCGATTTCTTTTGTCTGATATCAATTGTCCCGCCTTTGAAAAAAAACTCTCACTTGGAACAGAGGTAGCCACCACATTTAATGTTATATCATCATTTAATTAAATCAACTAACAAAACCTTTATCTTTTCACTACTTTAAGCATGTTGTCTATATTTTTTTGCTTGAACTTGCCAGTAAATTTAAAAAGTGTAGAATTTCTTTAAAACTTAGTAGAAAACATGTGTTTTAAAATTCTTATTACTAACATTATTTTCTACACTGTCAGAAATTACAGTTGTAATAATATCTAAATCATATTTTAACGTTGTCAGAAAACTGCAGTACTGTCAAAAAATGTGGATTCTATTTGTAGGACTATAGTGTAACATATTATAGCAAATATCTATATTATAAAAATGTGGATTCTATTTGTAGGACTATAGTGTAACATATTATAGCAAATAGCTATATTATAAAAATGTAGATTCTATTTGTAGGACTATAGTGTAACATATTATATCAAATAGCTATATTATAAAAATGTGGATTCTATTTGTAGGACTATAGTGTAACATATTATAGCAAATAGCTATATTATAAAAATGTGGATTCTATTTGTAGGACTATAGTGTAACATATTATAGCAAATAGCTATATTATAAAAATGTGGATTCTATTTGTAGGACTATAGTGTAACATATTATAGCAAATAGCTATATTATAAAAATGTGGATTCTATTTGTAGGACTATAGTGTAACATATTATAGCAAATAGCTATATTATAAAAATGTGGATTCTATTTGTAGGACTATAGTGTAACATATTATATCAAATAGCTATATTATAAAAATGTGGATTCTATTTGTAGGACTATAGTGTAACATATTATAGCAAATAGCTATATTATAAAAATGTGTTCTATTTGTAGGACTATAGTGTAACATATTATAGCAAATAGCTATATTATAAAAATGTGGATTCTATTTGTAGGACTATAGTGTAACATATTATAGCAAATAGCTATATTATAAAAATGTGGATTCTATTTGTAGGACTATAGTGTAACATATTATATCAAATAGCTATATTATAAAAATGTGGATTCTATTTGTAGGACTATAGTGTAACATATTATAGCAAATAGCTATATTATAAAAATGTGGATTCTATTTGTAGGACTATAGTGTAACATATTATAGCAAATAGCTATATTATAAAAATGTGGATTCTATTTGTAGGACTATAGAGTAACATATTATAGCAAATAGCTATATTATAAAAAATGTGGATTCTATTTGTAGGACTATAGTTTAACATATTATAGCAAATAGCTATATTATAAAAATGTGGATTCTATTTGTAGGACTATAGTGTAACATATTATAGCAAATAGCTATATTATAAAAATGTGGATTCTATTTGTAGGACTATAGTGTAACATATTATAGCAAATAGCTATATTATAAAAATGTGGATTCTATTTGTAGGACTATAGTGTAACATATTATGGCAAATAGCTATATTATAAAAATAATAATTCACAAAATCATACTCTAAATTATTAAAATGATCTGAGAAGGTAGTTCGCTCCAAACATTTTTTCCAATCCTCTCGGCCCTCAGTTCCCAGCGCCTCTGGCGGCAAAAACAATAACCAAGTATTCAGTACAAAAGTAATCATATCAAGTAACTACCAGCTAGAACCTCTGGTGGCACAAATAATAACCAAGTATTCGGTACAAAAGTAATCATTTCAAGTAACTACCGGCTAGCGCCTCTGGTGGCATAAATAATAACCAAGTATTCGGTACAAAAGTAATCATTTCAAGTAACTACCGGCTAGCGCCTCTGGTGGCACAAATAATAACCAAGTATTCGGTACAAAAGTAATCATTTCAAGTAACTACCGGCTAGCGCCTCTGGTGGCACAAATAATAACCAAGTATTCGGTACAAAAGTAATCATTTCAAGTAACTACCGGCTAGCGCCTCTGGTGGCACAAATAATAACCAAGTATTCGGTACAAAAGTAATCATTTCAAAAGTAGACTACTTTTCATTTTGAATAGTCGTTACTTTGATTACATGGTGAGTAACGAATACTTCAGTAATGAATGATTACTTTTTGTGCATCTCTAATATTTACACACTTTTCTTTATATATATATAATGGCTTTCACCCATTAAGGGCGATCTTGGCCATGTTTAATCAGTCAGATTTTAATAGTACTGACTGTTCTTAAAATTAGTTACTTTTAAATATTTGGGCAAATAAAATTGAAGCAGATAAGTTACAGTGTAAATTTATGTGTTTTTAATCCCCAATGACTTAAATTTTAATGCCATTTTTATAAATATAATTTGCTAATAAATTGTTAATTTGGGGGGGAGTTGAGACTTAGAAGGCAGGGAATATTGGTAGGGAGTTCAGTTTTAAGTTTTACCAATTCATGCATAAAGTTTGGAAATTGGTCATTGATAGGATACCCAAAGAAATTATGGTCCACAGTATCCTTTGACCCATAATCACAGTAAGGCGAGCTGACTATGTGGAATCTGGCGAGATGACTAAGACAAGAAGTGTGATCTAGTCTCATTCAAGTTATGGAGGAAATATATTTTTTTGGCATGCAAGTGTATTTATGAAACAAGGGCTTGACAGGAATAAAGGGTTGTATTAATGAGTACTGATGACCTATTGTTAGAGAAGCTATTTTCCATTCAGAGGACCATTGTAGTTTGTATTTACTTTTTAGAATTGGGAAATAGTCTCTAACTGGAACGGGAATATCATTTAACGGCCCGTGAACCGTGATTTCCTTAGCAATGGAATCCAGGCCAGGACCACTGACGCATGTGATAGTGAAATGGAATACAGGAGGTCTCTGATAGAGTAGATTAGGGAATCGGTATTAGAATTGAGTGGGGATGAACTTGTAGTGACCTAAGTGTGCACTTGAATAGTTCATAACATACAAATACTAGAAATTTGTACTCTGTCAATATGTATTCCTGATCCATTTGTAAACAATGATGTTATCGGAGTGTTTATCTACTAAATAAACATGTTTTAATATCTTTTTCTAAGTAAAAAGTAAAAAAAAAACACAGTTGCACAAATGAATTAGAAGTGCAGCTTATCTAGTTTAACTTATCTTCTGAGAATAATGCCTTGTAAATACAGTCTGCAAAAGTCAGCCTCCTGTTAATGGAATTGGCTTTTAAGAATTAATAACTGAAATGTAAGTATAAAAATCAAAGAAAAAGCTATAATATAAACGCATAAAAGTGTTTTGAACCACTTCAATTTAAAATAATAATCTATTAACTATTATATTAAATTGAAGTGGTTCAAAATAAATTTATGCATTTATATTATTATTATAACCGGTCAGTGGTTGAGTTTGCGTCGCGTCTGGGTCTCACCCAGACGTCGTGAGTTCCATTCCTCAGCTGGCTAAGTCCTCCATCACGAGGCAAGCAACATCTTCCGCTTACTATGATGATAATAGAAGATTTTCAAATATTGTCAGGTTATTCGTAACCAGGGAAAATTTGTCTTCTTTTAAAAAAAAAAAATTATGGCAAGCCACAAAGTAAATGCTTTTACAAATATGAAATAAAAAACTGTTTACACAGTTGATTTCATAAAACTTTTAATAAGGAACTCCAATGAAAAATATAATAGCTTTAAAAATACGAGTATGTATTCATATAGATCAGCTAACGCCGATTCTAAATATACAACTTTTATTATACATATAATTATACGCAGAATTTATAAATCATTATTTAAAAGTGAATAAAAAAATCTTCTCATCAAAACACTTTGTTATGTTGGTACCATTGCATTTGGAACATCTATTATTATTTTTTAGTATATATATAGATATTCCTGATGAAGAAAACACCGCTTTCGAAACGTGTTGATATCCGTGTATATTAATAAAGTGGTGAATACGAAGTAATTTTTTAATTCATTTAAAATATTGAAACTTACCAAACGTATTTCCCGAGGAATGTAGTGAGGACCCCTCCCTGCCACGCCGGGAGACGGAAGGGCCTAAGTGCTTGAAGGGCAGCGTGAAGGAATTTGGTGTTACCCGACCTGTGGGCGGCCCTGGCCAGCAACGATATGGCGTGACCCTGACCCATGGCTGAGTACCTACCAAATTGAAAGTCAAAATTAATTTAGGAGCACTAAAAGGGGTTTATTGGTGAAATTAATGAGCAGTAAGTGAAGTGATATTGTTACATAGAATTCAACATTTGTATTAGAAGTATCGCAGGGCTAATGCTAATGTTAAACTGCTCATTGCTAAAAGGATGCAGATATTATAATATGGTGTATTTAACCGCCCGTCCGTTGAGTTATTATTCAAAAAGTAGGTTTTAGATTTCGCAATAACAATACGTTTTTACAATATACCAACTAAGGGAGAGACGAAAATACCCGAACACATCCGTTAGCTTCGGCTGACCTCAAAATACTAAACGAGATGACGCAATAACAAACTTGATGTATACAAATGTTTTGTGGGTTTTGGTATAGTTTTTTTGTACCTGAATGTACGGGATACGGCTGTTGCATTTGGGTGATAATATTGCGGCCGTATCACGAACGTTCGTATGGGTAGGGCGGTTAAATAAAGAGATTTATTATTCAAACAGATTAACTTTTACTGAACACTCAAAGTCACAAAGCGATGTTATCAGTAAGGTTGGAAACATGGAGTTTAGTATGTAGGAAGTATGATACAATTACAAACATCACTCGAGACCGAATCCCGGTTCGTTTCATGCGTCCCAGTATTGTTACTGGACAAAAATTGCCAGTATTTGTTTGTTGGCTGAGTTTGTTGTTCTGGGGGACTTCAATGTTCATAATGAACAATGGTTGAAGTTCTCATGTTCAATAAACTCGGCTGGCCGACAGATGGAATTCTTTGCCCTTTGCCATGGGTTGGAGCAATTGGTTCAGGAGCCTACGAGGATTCCTGATGTCCAGGATCACTGCTCCAATCTGTTAGACCTATTTTTAACTACCGAGCCATGTGGTTATGGGATTGATGTCACAGCACCTTTGGGATCGTCCGACCATTGCCTGGTGACGATATCAATCCCTATTAACTTCAGACCGCCAATCGAGAGGCTGAAGAGAAAAATGTGGCACTATAGGTCAGCAGATTGGTTCGGTCTGCGGGCTCATTTTAATGCTTTCCCATGGTTAGCTGTCTGTTTTCAGACTTCGGATCCTTCCAGATGTGCCCAGTAAATTGGTGAAGTCATCACATCTGCGATGGATGATTTCATTCAATCAACCGTTAAACAAACTGGTGTAGGCTCAAAGCCGTGGTTCAGTCGACAATGCACTGAAGTTAAAAAAAAAACGCAGCTTACTGAGCCTACAACACATCTCGAACGTCAGAAAACAGATCAGCATATAACAAATTGGCAAAGGAAAGTAAGAGAATCATCAATAGGTCAAAATTTGAGCACGACCTACAGATCAGCAAAAAGCTTGCTGCCTGTCCGCATGGCAGAAGAGCGTTCTGGTCACTAGCGGGCTCCATAGGTCGCAATTTCTGCAAATCCAGTCTGCCACTTCTTACCAGACTTGATGGTTCAGTAGCAAACACCGCCACCGAAAAGGTCAACCTTTTCTGGAAAACGTTCATGGAAAACTCGGCCTTTGATGATCAAGGTGCCATCACGCCGTCAGTTCCTCACTGCGGTTTCTATATGAAAAAGCTGAGGATCCAGCATCGGGATGTACTCCACGTCTTACAGGAGTTCGATGTTAATAAAGCTTAGTGGGCCTGACGGAATACCTGCCCTAGTATTGCAGAGGTGTGCTGCAGAAATTGGTCCAATTTTGACAAAGCCCTTTAAAATGTCCCTGAAATGTGGCTCTGTGACCTCTGGTTGGAAAAAAGTGGTCATTCATCCCATACCTAAGAAAGGTGACTGCTAAAACCCAGCCAACTACCGTCCCATAGCGATCACATCAGTTCTGTCCAAGGTGATGGAACGTGTGATCAACAACAAACTTCTCACATACCTCAAGAACAAAATTATTAACGACCGTCAATACGGATTCCGGCGGAACCGCTCGTGCGGTGATCTTCAGGCGTATGTGACGCATGTTTGGGGGCGGTGCCAGGAACGTTACGGTGAGATTCAAACGGTCTCACTGGACATTTCTAAGGCCTTTGACCGGGTTTGGCAGCGAGGACTTGTCAACAAACTACCTTCTTACGGACTTCCCGTATCTTTGTGTATGTGGATTGGCGACTTTTTGAGGGAAAGATCGATTCACACGGTTGCTGATGCTATCATCTCTTCCTCGCATTCAATAAATGCTGGCGTTCCACAAGGATCGGTTGTTTCCAACATTGTTTTTGTTGCACATCAGTGACCTCTTGAAATGTGCACCAATCCATTGTTACGCGGATGACAGTATAGTCCATGATAGCTTTTTGTTTGACAAGCCCCCAAAGGGCGGGCTTTGAAGCAGAGAATGGACGGTTACATCGAGAGCGTCTGCTCTTGGGGTAAGAATAACCTTGTCGAATTTAATGTTTCAAAGACCCAATCATGTCTGATTACGTCTAAAAGGGATGGAAATGATAATCTAGTCTCCTTTAATGGAAGCAATCTTCCCAACAAGCCCACCATTGATATGCTCGGTGTAACCTTAAGTGACCAGCTCAGGTATGGCGGCTCCATCGAATCCAGAGTAAAGTTGGCCTCTCAGAAGCTGGGCGTATTGTACAGAGCCAGCAGATACTTTAATAGTACACAACTGCTGACCCTGTACAAATCGCAAGTGCACCCCACTTTAGAATTTGGCAGCCACCTCTGATCAGGAGCACCAAAATATCTGAAAAACCCTTGACTTTGTGCAGAAACGGGCAATCCGTTTGATAGATTCACCTATCTTAACAAACGGACTACAATCTTTGAGTACAGACGTCAGGTGGGAATGCTGTCCTTGTTCTACCGGTATTTTAATGGAAGATACTCCGAGGAACTAGCGTCATTGTTCCTTTGGCACCGGTGTATAGTCGAGAACACATTTGCAAACGGTTGACATTTGTCACATGAGAACGGGTCGCTTCTACGACTCGTTCTTGTGTTCAACAGCTCGGCTGTGGAATGATCTGCCGGCCTCTGTGTTTCCTCCATTCTACAACATGGGTCTTTTCAAGACCCAAGTTCACTCCTTCCTATCCTCTAAAAGACCCTCCACACAGCATCCCCAAAGATGATATAGGCCTTGAGGGAAATTATTTCCCTCGGGGTCACCTGTGTGGAGTTACTGTAAAAAAAAAGTATTTAAAATGAGGTTACGAGTAGTTCTTACACAAGCATTAGAAATATTTAGATGTGGGAGTTGTTTTGATCAGTAGGAACAATTTGTTACAATGGAAATATTATTGTAGTTGCACCTCATTGTGAAATAATAAAAATGAATATATTGGGGTTAATCTGTATTTTCTACTGTATTATTCACATACCAGCCGGGTTTAAGTTCTGCGAAACCTGAAGCAAGTCTTCTCCGTACAGGAATGGGCCATCCTCCGGTTTCCGGATCTTGATTTTTTACAAACCAATTGGCTGCCGCATAAAAATGTGCCATGTGCTCACTGGACGCGAGCGTTATATTGTCTATCATTCCACGACCACTAAGCATAATCCCTGTTACCTGCAAATACATATTATGAAGATAAATAACTAAGTAATGCCCCTCATTATTAGCTTCATGTAAAACAAAAATAAATTACAATGTTTTACATATTAGTTTATATATTTTACCTTAAATTTATTTCTAGAAAGCTTTCGCTTCGGTTTATCTTGGTAGGCAAGACCCTTTTGAAGATCAATGATCAAATCTCTAGTCAAATGTTTCCAAACATTCACTTTTCCAATTCCATGAAAGATATTTTCATCCTGCAAAAAAAAGATTATCATTGTTTAGGTGTATAAATTGGCACCGAATCATCATACACATAATGAAGTATTGACAAATAAATACCTGGGCGGATATCATCACATCACTCGGAATGTAATGCAAATAGTAAGCTTCATTCTTTTCTTGGTTTTTGAGGCCAATAATAATGCTGGAATTATATTGCAGCTGTACATCAAAACTTAAAATAAAATCTAAAACGTGATTCAATTTGATAAAAACATGGTTTGACGCCTGGTCGGCAGTCGAGAATTGTAAAACTTCGGAATGTTTTGAGGAATCCCTGATTCGAGTTATTACAGATCCTTTGGATTCCGTCCAAGCAGCTAGAACAGATTCACTATCATCTATGACCTTTCTTCTCGGTTCGGGTTCAGTCAAATTTTTACTGTAATGTGCTAGTCCAAATTGTGCTATTTGTGTGGGGTAATAGTACCCCTGCGGCTCCCACTGTATCGACACCGGGACTCCGTCAATTGCACTGATGCACTTTACCCTATCCCGAACTTCCACATTGTAGTTTTCAAATGTTCCGAAAACCCCGCGGGGATCGTACTTCACTTTAGGGTGGTACACTTTACTATAACTATGAGACCATTCAAATCTATCAATTCCATCGTCAGAGGCTAACTTGCCATAAACCTGTAACGTTAAACAACATTATAAATAAATCAACCACTTAATACTTACAAAAAGGTTTAATTCTATGTAATTATGTGTCAGTGTACATTCATTTCAAAGCTTTGTACGAACTGTGGTAATGGAATTAAACCACTGGCAACTTCTGTCAAGTGACAACCCTGACGTGATCCAAATATCGGGGTGCTTGCTTAAAGGATGGGATCGGATATTTAAATTAATAGAATTCTTATTTACTTTATCAACTTTATTTCACTTTCGACACTCACAATGTTCTATCAGAAGCAGTAAAAAGGGGGAGATTTTAATATGTAGGGATTATGAATTATGAACTGCAATCCAACGTCACACAAAGTCGAATGTCAGTTCATTTTTTCAAATGTCCCAACATTTCATTCGCTGCTGAACACGCATACACGTGTAGTATTACCACCGGACAAAAGTTGCCAGTGGTTTAATTCCATAACCACAGTTCCTACAGCTTGATTAAAATTGTGATTTTTATATGTGCTTACTTCAAAATACTTATGCAAGAAAGAAAAAGGAATATAGACTTCATCTCCTTCTTTTCGGCAAGAGACCGAATATTCCCCATTGATATGGCAATCAATTTCTTCACCTGTGTTGGGTCTCGAATCCAATGGTGGCCCTAAGTAATAATAATAATAATAAAATAATGCTTATTAAATATATTTAACAATATTTCAAATGTATAAACAGAGTTTATATTTACCAGGTTTCAGAGATGCTATGAATGCTTATTTTTAACAATATTTCAAATGTATAAATAGAATTTATATTTACCAGGTTTCAGAGATTCTATGAATGCTTATTAAACATTTTTAACAATATTTCAAATGTATAAACAGAATTAATATTTACCAGGTTTCAGAGATGCTATGGAAAGATGACCACATTGTTTCCACAGAATAATTATAAAACTCACACCAAAAAACAATATAATACCCAATGTGTGCTTAAGATTGATTCTTAAGAACATCATCTTGTTATCTGAAACAAAATACACTCAGAATAAGGATACAGTATTTTATACTATTAAATTTAAAACACATAAATTAATATCCTTATTAAATGCTCTAGGTCTAGGTGATTAGGTGAAACACACACTTTTCTGTACTTGAAATTACGAACGGAGCTTTGTTGACAGGAAATATGAATATCCTAATCATGTTATATGGTTAACCACATAAATATCTTCATTGGCAGGTCTTGCTAACAT
Source organism: Halesus radiatus (assembly GCA_022606495.2). NCBI lineage: Eukaryota > Metazoa > Arthropoda > Insecta > Trichoptera > Limnephilidae > Halesus > Halesus radiatus. Next base: position 16,894 of record JAHDVE020004596.1, read on the forward strand.
TTCTTTAGTATTTTGACAGTTTGTCCAAAAATGAATTGAAGCAGTTAAAAGTACTTACACTCGCAACCACAATCATTAATTTTAACCGCCCGTCCTTTGGGTTTATTATTCAAAAAGTAGGTAAAAAAACACCCTACACATCCGTTAGCTTCGGCTGACCTCAAAATACTAAACGAGATGACGCAGGAACAAAGTTGATGTTTACGAATGTTTTGTGGGTTTCGGGTATAGTTTTTTTGAACCTGAACGTAAGGGATACGGCTTGTTGCATTCGGGCAATAACATAGCGGCCGTATCACATACGTTGGTATGGGTAGGGCGGTTAATAGTAAACACATATAGTATAGTAAATAAACACTGTCCGTAAAAGAACTATTTTCAATGAATTGGTTCATAATTATCTCAGAACAGATCTATTAAAATACACATCAGAAAAAACTTCATCTTATACATGAACAGACTGCTGGCTCATTGGCAGTGCGACGATAATATCAAATCACCAGTATTTGCAGAACATGTCGGTAAATAAAGGAGTGGATATTCATGTAGCCTTATAGTGTGTTTAGAATGGGAAATATAACTCAAGTATTCTAATAATATTTTTTATGACTTCGAATGTAGGCACTTGCCATACAGGCGCGGTAAAGTTTCAAATAAGAACGAACTAATGAAAGACGTGAATAACAAAAATCTAAAAAGCTTTTTTCAATCATAATACATTTCCTAGAAATATTTGCTATGATTGATATTCTACTGTCAACACTGCGGCAGTGGTGCGTCACGAGAATTACAGTCACACGTTGCCATTAAAATACATTAATATATTCACGAATCCAGACGTTTTACAATATAAAAATGGAAATAGATTTCGATATCCTAAAATTAGAAACCACTAACCAATCAACTCTTTCCATGTTAACAACTATTCAAATAACCATATTGAGGATAAACGTTGCACTTTACTGATAAGTGAACACTTAATCACTTTATTAGCGAAAACAAAATATTTATGTCATGTTGCGAGCGACCCATATCGATTCGATATTTTCATGCTATTTTGACAGCTGACAACAGTGAAGTTTTATATTGTATTTGCGGTATACCAACTTGAGAACTAACATGCCAGGTATTTTGTATCCATAACCAGGTACTTACACACTCAGTAAAGGTTCGACGTTTGGCCCCGAAAAAGAAGATTCAAATGTTATTCTTTTTTTATTATATCTATTTTTATTGAAAATATATTACTTATTTTCGCGACGTTTATCATTAACTAAATATTTCAAGCCGATTAATATTATTGTAAACCGTTTCCATGGTTCTAAAATATAATGTCCTCTCCGAATATTCACACTCGAATAATAATATATACACATCAGTGTCTTTGACCTATAGAGCATAGGTTCTCAACCTTATTTTGCCCACTGACAACTTTGAGAGTATTTTTTTTTGCCCCCACTTTTTTTTTTGCTTACCATCAGTCGTGAATCTGAAAGAGCTACTGCCACGATTATATTTAAACGTGTAATTACACTGTAATATTATGCTATCCTATTTCTGAGTTTAAAGAAGAATGTTTCAATGAGAAAAATATAACAACTTAATTACTACAAACATATTTTTTTTATTAACGGTGAGTGGGACGTCGGAGAGTTATTATTTATTAATTCAAAATAATGATAGTATTATTACTTAAGGGCGAGAGGGACGTCGGAGAGTTATTATTTATTCATTCAAAATAATGATAGTATTATTACTTAAGGACGAGAGGGACGTCGGAGAGTTATTATTTATTCATTCAAAATAATGATAGTATTATTACGCAATACTATAAACATAATGTTTTTAAATAGAAAAATATTTATTAAATATTTTATAAATTTACATAGGCTTAGCATTTATCAAAATCCAATCAGAAATATTACTTTTTACTGACCATTCCATTGTATGTTTTACAAAATATTTAAAATACGAATATGATTTTTAAAGTGGAGAAAAGTATGTTTAATAATTTGTCGTAAAAATAAATAAAATACTTTTCATCCGTACTAGATATTTACTAAACCTTTAATTATAAAAACATATCATTCAGTTTGGATGGGTATTTTGGCCTCCAATCCAAAATTCAGTTTTTTATGAAACAGGCACCGCAGCCGTTCATCTAAAACAAAAATTTGTCGTGATGTTGACATCCCAAGGGTAAAATGACTACCGAATAGCTGATTCGGAATGAATTATTATCTTTGCTTGCTTATTCACTTCATCTTGGTTCGAATTTATACGAACAAAGGCACAATATTCCATACTTTTATCAGAGTCTCAAAATTCTTTCAGTAAGATCAATTCTATGGTACAAAATTATATTTCAGCACATTAATAACCCTATATATAATACAAATAGACTAGAGCACACTTACAACACTCGTCTCAATTTTAATGAAGGATTAATGGATCCTAAGCATACAAACAAATATGGATAAAGAACTTTAAATCACACGATACCCAGCTGTTTATACGAGTATGTTACCGCTGAAATAAATAATAAAAAAAACTGTGTTAAAACTAAACAGTTAATAAATATATTGAAGACTTGGCTAGCTGAAAGAACCTATTTGTATTAGAAGATGAGGAAATTATGTACGATTGTTTATTTATTTTGTACGAAAATATTATGCACGATTTATTGTTATTATTTATCTGTTCTTTTATTTTATTTTTTGGAAATATTTTTGATTAAAATTCTTGAGAAATATTTATGCTTTTACATTTGTTTTTTTTTATGATTTTATTTTATATATATATATATATATGTCTATATAATATATATATATATATATATATACATATATAGAATATATATATATATAAGAATATAGAATATAGTTAGAATATATATATAGAATATAGAATATATATATTCTAACCTATATATTCTAACCTTAACTGTAAATTTTGAGTTTTAAATGACATTATCCCGTTAGACAAACTACAAAAAAGTAGTTTAACGGGACTTTTTGAACTGTATTTTTTTTTAAATGTAAATAAAAAAAAATCTAAAAAAATTCATGTACCAAATATTTACTAGGGGCATTGAAACTTTATAAAAAAAAATGATATGTACTTCACAATAGTAATTGAAATTATTTGTGCTTTTCGACCCCATTGGGGGAGATGGAAACATATAAGTTATCTACCATGCTTTTATTTGTGTGGTTCAAGATGATATCATAGGTTTAAAATGCGGAACAATTCTTCAATTGTTCTTATATGAGCTTATTTCTAGTTTATTAAAATACACACCCGCATCGCCCGCCCCTCCAAGCAATCAATGTATTCGAGGTTTGGTGCTGTGATTGAATGTAATCATCCCTAATTAAACTTCATCTAATAAGCTATGGGATACAGTTTATTCATGCAAGCGAACATATTTAAAATACGTACACACTGATTCCTTAGTAAACACAAGGGAATAATGATACTACATTTCAAGTGATTTGTATGAATGTAATAAAGTTAGAGGTATATTCATCATCACAAATATACATGCGTTATTAAATCAATTTAACATCGATTTTATATCGGAAGTTGATAAAGTTTGTTCCTTATAATGCGCCAAATGCTAAAAGGGGTGAGAAGAGAAGTAAAGTAACATCAAATTCCACAGCTCTTGATATTTACCATACATTGAAATGGCAACATGCTACATGCAACACACTAGCGCCCCTAGCGGCCCGAGTTGTACGTATTGCGTTTTTATAAATATATTCTTAATAAATTATAGAAATCGAAAATTTAAAAAATAAATATTAGGTGACATACATATGATTTTACATCTTTTTTGCATATGTATATACGAGATGTGTTCAAAAGAAAAGGTGAATTTTGAATTTTTGCGGGCTGTGTACATTCGATTATCGTTTTTTTTGTTATGTTGGTACACATATGTTTATCATATGTTAGCATTATCAGCCATTTTAGATCAGTGGTTTGTTTTTGAAAACTGGAAAGGTTAGTCACGTTTTGTTTTTTCTTCGATTTTTTATTAATAAAATTTTTATAAAAAAACTAAAAACATCGATTTTTTTATTTTTTGAAGAAAAGCTGATGAGGACATAGAAAATAAATCAAATCTAAAATTTCACTTCAATCGGACTTATGATGCCTCAGAAAACGAACCTAAAGTAAAAAATCGAAGAACACACAAAAACGTGACTAACCTTTCCAGTTGTCAAAAACAAACCACTCATCCAAAATGGCTGATAATGCTAACATATGATAAACATATGAGTACCAACATAACAAAAAAAAATCGATAATCGAATGTACACAGCCCGCGAAAATTCAAAATTCACCTTTTCTTTTGAACACACCTCGTGTACATTACCAAAAGAGGAGTAAAATCATGTGTCGGTTACATAATATTTATTTTTTGATTTTTCGATTTCTATGCTTTGTTAAGAATATATTTCACAGAATTTTTAAAAAATGAAAAGCCAATTTGTACAACTCTGGCCGCTAGAGAATGCTAGTGAAGCATGTTGCCATCAAATGTCAAGAGCTGGAGGTATTGTCATTTAAGAGTATTTAGTAACACCTATCTAATGTAATGTTTGTGTGACAAACAAAATAAAGGCGGCATGGTCGCTTTGGCGGCAGGTTGGTACTCTGGTATGGCGGGGGCGCATGCGTCGCTCTGCGCATGCGCTGTGCTGGCGCAGGCGTCGGGCGCTCTCCACCACCCCTCTACCCTCCCCGCCATGGCTGTGACGCATTGATCGCGACGGCAACCGCCATTGCCAGTGGCGCGCCGAGTACATACAAATTGGAACCAAATCATGTTTTTAATTTTTAATTTTCATAATTTAAGGGTGATGTATTTTACAGTAATACAGTTCAAAATACAGCGTCGAAACAAATTATAATGCGCAATGACCACGAAGTGGCTCATTGTTAGAACAGAAAGTCATAAGTTATTTAGGTAAACAAGCATATTATTTCCGCAAATACATTATACCGACAATGCTGATAATCTTATTAAAAAATACGTGTATTTTGTGAGTGACCTAATTTATATCGTTAATCGTATTATCCATCAAAATGACATGAGCATACAAACTGAACTCCATCAAAATGACATTAGCGCGGGTTACTTCTTTTAATACAAACTGAACTCAATCCAATTGACATGAGCACGGGTTACTTCTTTTAATACAAACTGAACTCCATCAAAGTGACATGAGCACGGGTTACTTCTTTTAATACAAACTGAACTCCATCAAAATGACATTAGCGCGGGTTACTTCTTTTAATACAAACTGAACTCCATCAAAATGACATTAGCGCGGGTTACTTCTTTTAATACAAACTGAACTCCATCAAAATGACATTAGCGCGGGTTACTTCTTTTAATACAAACTGAACTCCATCAAAATGACATTAGCGCGGGTTACTTCTTTTAATACAAACTGAACTCAATCCAATTGACATGAGCACGGGTTACTTCTTTTAATACAAACTGAACTCCATCAAAGTGACATGAGCACGGGTTACTTCTTTTAATACAAACTGAACTCCATCAAAATGACATTAGCGCGGGTTACTTTTAATACAAACTGAATTCCATCAAAATGACATTAGAGCGGGTTACTTTTAATACAAACCGAACTCCATCAAAATGACATTAGCGCGGATTACTTTTAATACAAACTGAACTCCATCAAAATGACATTAGCGCGGGTTACTATTAATACAAACTGAATTCCATCAAAATGACATTAGCGCGGGTTACTTTTATTACAAACTGAACTCCATCAAAATGACATTAGCG
>JAHDVE020004597.1:0-74113 GCA_022606495.2 Halesus radiatus
CCTCGCAATTGGTAAAAGTGAAAACTTTCAGCTCTCACCGTCATTTAAATCTTTTATATCATGATCTATAGAGCTCTGAAATATACTTTTACCTGTCAAAAAAGGACAAGGCGTAAAATTTTTCACTTTTTTAATAAGTGGAGAAAAAATATCAGAGCAAAGTGAAGAAGTAAATCCAGTTACATAATACAGCTATACGCTTTATCTATTCTGCATGGGAAGGGAAAAATGTCAACCTATTTAAGGGCTTTACTTTGAAAGAGTCCCAGCCAATAATTATTTATTCTAAATAAACAAAATAAACCATGTATTTACTAATTTACAATAGCATAAAATGTGACAATTAAAAAAAAACGCTTCGTCGTGGCAGCCCTGTTTGAAGTATGCATGTGTGCGTGATACGTTTGTGTAGGCACAAGTATCAGCACACACACACACCTGACTGTACCTCCATACGAGAGGTCGATGAGCAACTGTTATCAAACCATCAAATAACTCACTTTAAAATGACAAAAACAATTAATTCATCTTCAATTATTGATCTGTAAACATCAAATGAGTTCGATGCAGTTTTTGAATTTTCAAATTTGGAATAGAACAAAGGTATTTGGGACAGTTTGTAAACAGACCCATTGCAGGTGAAATAAACACGGTATTACAAACGTGTTTTGATGCAAAACTATTGAGACTGTACCAGTATTTTTTTAAATGTAAATTGTGCTAATTGATTGCACAAATAGCCATGGCTTCATTTACAAAATTTAACTAATGACAACATAAATAAATTGATAATTTGTAAGACAATAATATGCAGGTATTGTGAAAAGAAGACACTGAGAAGAAACTAATAGCATCTGGTAATATAGCGGTTTATCCTATGGAGACACTGCAAACTGTAAAATTCAGCGTTGTATTTAAGTAATAAATAAACTATATTATTTATGATATTATACGGATACATAAATGATGAAGTTTAAAGCAATATTTCCGTATAGGTTAATGGAATATATTCTGGCACCTGCTTCACTTTTAGACGATACTATGAAGATTCTGGCAGTTTATTTGCTATGCCTTTGGGGGCGAAAGAGCTTTCATCCATTAAAATTCACACATTTATCGATTGTAAATAAATATTTATAAAAAAAACTAAGGCACAAAAAACTAAACATTACAAGCATAAATGGCCTAATTGCATATCGCTTTCCAAGCAGTGGGCTACTGTGACTTTAATTCCGATTTTCGAAAATTCTACAATAACAAAGAGTAATTTTTAAAACCGAAACATTTTTTCAAAAAATCATTTTAAAAAACATAGAACTTATCTTTTGAAAGGTAACGAAAATCAGAACAAAAATCACGAAAATTCCTGATTCCAAGCAATCAAAATACCTCAAAAAAATATTAAAAAATAAAAGTTTGTAAAATTACCATGTGAAAACATCACAAACTCATCAAAACATCACTTTTAAAAAACACAAAAACACTGCAAATTAACTCACAAAAATAATACGGTTCGATAATTTGATAAACCTGATGAGATTGTCTTTTAAATGGTTATCAAACAATTCAATGATACTTTGAGGATGTTAAAAAATAAAACAACACACACTATTATCGAATCACTCTTGTTTACATTTTAGACCGATTGTCATACTCTGTTAATAGTTCGTTTGTTACTGGTTAGTTCGATCGGAATTTGTGAATAAGATAACAATTGGTTGTTATGGTATCAATGTTATGTTATGTCGGAGCACGTGGGCCGTGTCAGCCGGACCCGGGAAATGTTTCGTTAGCGCGCAGGACGTGCTCGCGCGACGGACTTGGGGCGAATGAGCTTCGGTAGTCTGTCTACCTAAGTACTAACTACCTCGGCTGGAGATTGTGTAGGAGAGCTGTGGGCAGGTAACGCTTTGCGGACGGAGGAGAGTGAAACGAAGTAAACTTATTTAAAACTACGATGATAGATTCATAATGCGAGTAATAAAAAATAATCGGTGTTTTTTTTTCTAGCTATTAACAGCCGTGGAAACAATATTGACAATCCACCAATATAAACAGAGGATTCTGAAGGTTGGAGTAACGTCTCGGATAACTGATATTATTTTTGTCCCATCATAATTCGACACACGTATGAATTGGCACACTTTTTAAAAGTGATGTATGAAAGCATTAAAAAAAATTGTAATAAGATAATGATAATTAAAAAAAATCGTATTTTAATTATGTAAGTTGAGATTAAGATTAAGTAAGTTAGGTTAACAGACATACTTTTTTTCAAACTTTTAATGACTTTATATCACTTTAAAAAGAGTGCCGATTCATACGTATGTTCATTTATCCGGTCACCGCAGAGAGCAAATAATACATAGAGATGCCCTAACACGCAAGGGGGAAAAAAAATCAAATTAAGAGGCGTGCCGACGATTTAAGTACAACATCAACTAAGTAAAAACGTTCGGCTTGTCAACAAAACTAGACTAATTTCTTAGAGTACTTTTTTGACCACTTTACTTACCACAGTCAAAATCGAGCGTAACAAACGTGGATGGAAGTGAACTAGGCTGGTGCCAAAATGGGCGTCATGTGAAATTTGTTTCCAGCCGTCAAAATTGTACTTAGGGCAAGTCTATTAATTCTGGCATCAGTGGTTATAAGGAGAATAATAAAGAAAATGTGTATTTGCAATAAAATACATTTTTGGCGAGTCTGAGTTTTAATATTATGGGAACATAAGCAAAGCAAAGAAAAAAACAAATTCAACATTCTTCCACTTTTTAAGATCATTTTTAAAATATTCTCCAGTCCTAAAAATAACAAATATTTCAAATGAATACCAACTCGCCTTGTGCCACCAATTTTCTAGTAAACGTAATATCAATAGAAAAGGAGGATAAAATAGCAACCGTAAAAATCACATCATCTCTAAGCTTAGATTTTCTAATAAAACTGCGTTCATCTGAAGTGACCTACCAAGTAAGTGTATTTATCTGTTTCTGTTTGTACATAACTTGATAGAGATAGGAAGTAATATTTGTATAGCGCCCTTGAGGTGATTTTTCACAATAAATAAATCATCCAATTATTATTATTTCTAAGTATTTTCGTAGAATTAAAAATCTGACATAGTAATTTATTAATAAGTAATTCGGCCAAGATTATTAGGCGGGCGACAAAATACTAGAACGTCTTTGGAAGAAAACATTTTTGTACAATCCAGTTGGAATACAGCAGGTACGGAAAGTGTTGAACGTGAGCATTATTTGTGAGACTTGAGGTGCAAACGGGCAGAGGCTCCACCTCCTGCACCGAAATGCAACATTAGAGGCAACACATAAAAAGATCCTTTCAAATGTGGGCCCTGATAAGACGGCAATCAAATTAATTATAACCTTTTATGAAGTGATTGTTTTACTCCCCACTGCGCTTTACTCAATTGAGTAACCCTAACACTATAGAGAATTTGAGTTTATTTTATTAATAATTTTTTTTACAATTCTCCTTCAAACTTAAATACCCCCCTTTTTTTAAGTTTGTTTTCATAGTTTAGTATCTACCGCCAAAAACCGAGGAGCCATACGGTATTATAGTGTCCAGCTCTTACATAGCTGCAGTTCGGTTAACATATGAATTATCTTATGAAATGTTGATATTATCAAAAAAAAAAGTTTAACATTAATAAAAAAAAAAGTACTGGAATTCCTTACTGAAGAACGCCACATAGTCTGTGGAACGCCACATAGTCTGTGCTACATGTATATATGATAACTCTGTATTATTCTTTAGTTATTGAAGACCTGACAAATCTTGATCTAAGCGAAACCGATATGCATAAAAATAGAATTAATCCGTGGTTTATAACAAAGTATCTGTTTTATTTAAATTAAATTATATGTAAATATTATTATGATGAACATATTTACCTCATTATTTAGTATTAACAAATAATAAAAATGACATGTTAAACTTTACTCCAACTGACCTTGTAAACATTGATTGTTATACCGCATTATGCTGCAAATCTCCAATGAGAAACAATGATATTCATTATATAATTGAAAATACACTTTGTATATACCACTTTACTTAAAGAAATAATACTTGAAGAAATAATATTCAATTCCCAACTTTTCGAATGATCAATATGAGGCACCGATCAGCCGAGTGTTTGGTGAGCATTCGCTCTGTTTGCCTGTTATCAAGATTTTTTTATTCTAAATTGTCTGTGGAGGTGCCTGCCCACTTTCGTAGACTATACAATGGTGCCCGCCCAACTTTATAGAAAATAAAATAGTGCCCGCCCACTTTCATAGACGTAAATTTGATATTTGACAATTCTCTTTCGTGAAAAACAAGACAAAACGTAGCTTATAATAAGTAAAATACTAAACATGTGCGTTAAAAATATGTTGAAAATAAAGGATTAGCTTGACTTTTGTAAATGCCGCGAAAGCACCTTCTTGGTTTCGTACATTTGACATTTGACGTTTCTCGTCCGTGAGAAAACAAAACAAAAAGTAGCTTATAATAAATAAAATAAGTTAGGTTCTCTCCAGTTTTAGTTAAAACATGATATTCGAAAACGGAAATAAATCTAAGTCATTCAATATTTGAATAGCGATAAATAGATCGCGTACCAATAATGACGTATGACATTTGTTCATCCCGTTGACACTTTTTATAACTAGTCCCCTGTTGAGCGGAACTAAATCCACAAAAATCGATATCCTAAATTAAATTAGGCCTATTTGTGCATTTGAGCAGTGTTGAGGCAAATTTCCGCTCAGCACTTGCTAAGTAGGGTTGGGAAGAACGGCCGTTAGAGAAAAATGTTTTCTTGGAACTGACTTATAATTTTGAACTGTTTTTCCTCCTTCAGGTGTGTTTCTTTCGATGTTTTTTACCTGTTTAACATCCAAAATATTCCTTGTTTGCCGTAGACTTAACATATTGGTGTATGATGACTTTACTGAAGAAATAAACCGATAGAAACGAGTCGTGGGCGTGTCTGTGTGCCCTACAAAGATAAAAATATTTAATATTAGTTTTTTTATTAAAAAGAATTACTTTGTTTAAACTAATGTTTTTAATTTAAATATTTTTTTATGTATATTAAATATATATTCTTTTGACATAAATAAAGGTTTAAAAATGACTTAAAATTTAATTAGGTTTAATAATACAACCGATTTACAATTAGATAAATTTTAAATTTTATAAATTAGAAAAATTGTTAATAGTTAATTAAATATTATTAATAATCAAATATTTATTTCAAACAGTTATTTATCTCTTAGAATTATTTTCACAATTATAAATATATTTATAATACTATTAAAATAAATTTTAAAAATAATAAATATTATTATAATATTTTATGCCTTGTTATTTTATTTATATTAATAATAAAAATAATTTCTTTTTTTAAATTTTCAATATAAATTTATTATTATACATATATATTTTCAGTTATTTTAACATTTTTAATTAATTACCTACTTAATTTTATTACTTATTGTTAATTTTTGTTTGTGTTTGTAATTTGTTCTGTTTGCTTATTATTTGTCTATACTTGTCATTATTTTTAGTATATTGTTTATCCTGATGAGATATTTTTGAAAAATCTACTTAGATATATATTTATATATTAACAATAGTGGTTGTAACAAAGTCATTCTTATTAATTTATTGACCATGACGACACAAAGCGATTAACATTAAAAAAAACTAATTTTATGTTACTGATCCCAACATTAACAAATAGACCCCTTGGAATAACAAGGTTCCATCTGACACGGCAATTTTATGCGATAATGAGTCGTTACCTTCTATAGAGCACATTAGAGCTGTGTCGGGTGGAACCTTGTTATTCCAAGGGGTCGAAATATCGAAATCTTTCTTTAAGAGTAAATGAAATGTGATACGCGCCCACGGATGGCACCATTATAAAAGTTGAAGAAAAAATATTATTATCACGTAATGTTTTTAAATATTGAGATGAATTGTTTGTTGGCACGTAAGGAATACGAAATAGAATAATTTGTTTTTGAAGGATTAAAGCTTTAGTCCTTCATGAAACTTTTATTTATCTATCCATTTAACATTTTTATTTATCTATCTATTTAACATTTTTATTTATCTATCTATTTAACATTTTTAATTCATCTATCTATTTAACATTTTTATTTATCTATCTAGATAAGATTTTTATTTATCCATCTATTTAACATTTTTATTTATCTATCTATTTAACGTTTTTATTTATCTATCTATTTAACATTTTTATTTATCTATCTAGATAAGATTTTTATTTATCCATCTATTTAACATTTTTATTTATCTATCTATTTAACGTTTTTATTTATCTATCTATTTAACATTTTTATTTATCTATCTATTTAATCTATCGATTTAACATTTTTATTTTTCTATCTATTTAACATCTTTATTTACCTATTTAAGATTTTTATTAATCTATCTATTTAACATCTTTATTTATCTGTTTAACATATTTATTTATTTATCTATCTATTTAACATTTTTATTGTTCCCTACTTGCTACGCTAGCTTGGGGCGTGTTGTAGAAAGTAGTCCACTTCGTTTCGTGGTTAAGTCACATAAAATAATCTGTTTTGTTAACATAATAACGTATGTAATAATATAATATTATCAATTTCATTGGCCTGCTTGTAAACTGGCGATCTTATCACGTCTGTTAGCGGCATCAGATTTATTTGAAAATGATATAGATCGGCCTTCTAGGGATTTTCTCCTCAGTGGATGACTTGATTGTGGAAAAATATTTTCAGATAGGCAGGTGAGCTTTATCGATACGGCAAAAACGTGGGACTTGGTATCTATTGCTAAATAAATAGGTTTTTTTTCGTTATCGCTTGACGTTTTAGTAAAGATTAGATAAACCGTAGCAGGAAATTGATAAATCGTCTCCGGCAGACACTTTGGCGCTTTTTCTACGCGTCAAAAATAATAATTTCATTCATAAAATATTACTAAGCCACGAGAGTCTCGATTATTCGTAGTTAAAATGTGTACAGCGCTGATAAAACGGAAACGAAAAAAAACGCCTTCTGTTAAAGAATGTCATCCAGGGGAACGTTGGGAGACTAAGCATTGTATAAAATATGCACTTCTTCATAAATATGTATTAGTTTTAAATATGTACTAGGTTTATATACTCGTATGTGTTAGGTTTATATTCTACTTAAGTCTAAATTGTAAGTCACTAGCTATAACTTTTAGTTGTAAGTCACTAGCTATAAGCCATAGATGTAAGCCACTAATTATAAGTCTCGGTAGTTAATCCCTAGCCATAATAAGTCTTAGTTGTAAGTCAATAGTAATAAATCTTACTTGTAAGCCATTAGTAATAAATTTTATCTGTAAGGTATTAGTTATACGTCTAAGTGATATGTTATAAAAATTATTTGTAAAGCGCCCTTGAGGTGATTTTCCCACGAAAACGGCGCTATAGAAGTAATCCAATTATTATTAATTTTATTATTATCATTAAGTAAGTGGGGAATGGAAGAAGAAAGGAAGGAGGAAGGCCGGGAAGTAAATGGCTGTTAAACCCTGGACACTGAATAGATAAAGCCGTTTCAAACTCAAACGTTTCGCATCAGAATGATGGTCTCTCAACAGGACGATACTGCCAGTATCTGTTATGGCACGTCAAGAAGTAACATGATTTTCCGAAAATAATTGAGTAAAATGCAGACACAACGCAAAGAGTAATAAATAACTGTTGTATAATTAATAAATTAATTAAAAATTATTATTTGTTGTATCATTCTTGTTTTTAGAGTACTGTTCCTTTATTTGTTGTTGTTTGAGTATTATTGTTGTCATCTATATACTCGTATATAAAAATCAATATAAGTTTGTTTCTTTGTCCACGATTTTCTCGAAAATTACTAGACCGTTTTCGCTGAAAAGAGCACAGTTTGTTCTTATTAGTGCCGTTGAGGTTTATAAAGTAGTTTGAATGAAACTCAATAGGTAAAACTGTTGATATAACGTTTTAAAATTAGTATGAAAAAAATTGAACACGCCATGTTTTATTTAGGTTAGTCCATAGATATAACACTCTGGTTATCACAGATTACATATTCAAAAGAAGAAGGTTTTTTTCGGTAGAATATTTTGTCAACGATTTTCTCGAAAATCACTAGACCGGTTTCGCTGAAAAGAGCACAGTTTGTTCTTATTAGTGCCGGGAAGGTTTAGAAAGTAGTTTGAATGAAATTCAATAGGTAAAACTGTTGATATAACGTTTTAAAATTAGTATGAAAAAAAAATGAACACGCCATGTTTTATTTAGGTTAGTCCATAGATATAACACTCTGGTTAGCCACAGATTACATATTCAAAAGAGGAAGGTTTTTTTGGGTAGAATATTTTCAAAATGGAAAACACGAGTAGGTACTTTCGCTGTCAAATCAATTATGGCACCCTAATGACAAGTGAAAAATCACGATCAAGGCCGGGTACACATCAGCTAATAATAAAAAAAGCATATTTGAATTCATATCCTAAACTTTGGCAATCTTCACTGTGGTAAATACATTTTTTAAATTTTTTTATGAAAACTGCAGTTTTTTTAATATTTTTAAACCGTCCCCAAAAATGTATTTTGACTACTTTGCAAAATTAAAGGTTAAAGGTAAGCACAAACCAAGTCAATTCTTCTACCTCTATTTTAAATATGCTTATTTAAAGATGCTCTACAAATTATATAATTATGAAATTTCAATATGCCAATGTGATATACCACTCATTATTATTGATTTTTATTTGAATATATGTAGACCGAATGAAAGAAGAAAGGAGTGAAAAGAGATTATATGACGCGGATGTGAAAGGAAGATGAAGTCAGGGACGCCCTAGGAAGACATAGCACGATCGAGTGAATCAAATACTCGAGTCGGGCCATGTCAGAATAACAGAAGAGAATGTATTATTCCAGTATTATTAGAAGTCACTCTGGGTGTTTAAATAATTAGAAAAAAGACAATGAATTAATGTGAATGAAGCAAGAAGTGAATGACCTTTCTGCCCACCCCTGCGGAGAAACGGTGTGATGGTTAGTTAGTCAGTTACTTAATTAAGCTATTATTTTACCTGTATTCACAACCTACATATAATAAGAGATATTTTGTATATAACAGTTTTGTGAAGGTTCACTTCAAATGCGCAATGTACGTATTAAGATGTTAAATTAACCTGTTGATAAACTAATTCCGTAGTTTAGCGGTGTCGCTTTATAAAGCAGAATAGAAAATAAATAAAAATAAGCTACAATTTTTATCAAAATTTGGACAAATAACTGAAGAATGGATAAGTAAACCGGAAAAAATTCACAGGAAGTTTTAAAAAAAGTCTCTTTTAACTTAGGAGAGGTACATTTAATGTGTTTTACATTATATCGAATTCCCGACACGCATCACTGTCTCTCGATCGATGTACAACACTTATCGTCGATCAAAAATTTGCATTCAGGAGACGTCTTTATTTTGACCACCTGCTATAAATTTAGCGCAAGTGTTGCCAAGTTGTTGAATTAAGTACCTGCCAATAGTGAAGTACGATGGAGACTATCCGCATTTAAATAAATTAAATAAAGTCCACTGTCAAGGTCGCCATAATGATATTGAATCAAACACAATCATTTTTCACGATAATTCTCCACAAGACTTCCGGTAGCAAACGATAAACACACACAAAATAATCTTTCCTAAATTCTTCCATGTGCATATAATTTTTTATAAAATTTATATTGAAAAAGAAAGACACAAGTGAGAAAGTTATTTACCCCTTCCAGGGGTGTTAGTTGAAATTTGCCGGTTTTACTCATAGATGTCGCTAGAGATATGTATACATTTCTATGATTTGGCAGCTATGTCATATTTTTCTATGGACATTAACCTTCAAAAATACACAAGTTACATTCTGCCAAAATAATAGTGTCATAGTTGGTTACCTCAGTGAATATGTCGAGTTTCGTTCCAAGTAAATCGCATTTGCGGCATTCGTTGCTTTTCTTATTTCATCAAAAGAAAAAAGTAGTTGAAGCTCATCGGTTGCTGGTAGAAACTTATGGTGAACATGCTCCAGTGATTAGAACATGTGAGACATGGTTTCGTCAATGGTTTTTGAGAACCCGAAGCGGAAAAAATCATGGCTTTCACCTGGTGAGGCCGGCCCATCGACTCCAAGGCCAAATCGCTTTGGCCGTAAGACAATGCTCTGTGTTTGGTGGGACCAGTGTGGTGTGGTGTACTTCGAGTTATTAAAACCTGGTGAGACGGTGAATACGGATTGCTACCGACAACAAATTATCAATTTGAATCATGCGTTGATTGAAAAACGGCCGGAATGGGCCCGAAGACATGGCAAAGTTATCCTACAACATGACAACGAAAAACCGGCAAACTTCAACTAACACCCCTTAGTAGATAGTACAGTCTGATATTTAAAAGCAGACAAAAATTCAAGGGCGCTGTGATCGTTTAAAAGGTTTTAAATGGCAACACAAAGATGGCACTCAGGAAAATCAAATTATTGTTATTTTTAAAACATAATGAATAATAATATTTATTTATTTGAAACACACATTATTTAACATCATCATTTAAGAAAGCTTTGACTGCTAACAAGGAACAAATCCCGTTATGGGACAGTCAAATTGACAAGTTTAGTTCATATTAATTGCCATTATACAAAATAGAAGAGAAAAAAGGCATTGATATAGTATGGTAATATAATATATCTAGAAAAAAGTATAATAATTAAGTATAAAGAGATTATGTATATGTGTTTGATAGGAACTGGTTGGTGCTATGAGGAAAAAATGAGTTTAAAATTGAGTACTAAAAAAAAGATAATATGATTGAGTAATATTGATAAGATTGAGTTACGTATCACTCAGCTTTATGAGCCGACGACGAAACTCAGGGATGCAGCAAACAGTTAATAATATATTAAATATATTTTATTCAGTAAGCACAAAAAGTAACTTTAGTAAATTGTTTATAATCAAATGTTTGTCCTTTTTCCTTTCCTTGTTTAGAGTTTTTAATCCAGTTAAAGATCTTTTCGCAAAAGAGCGCAAATAAAGTAACATAAATTCAGTCAAGTAAATTAAACCATGAGATGTTAATAGTAATAAGGCCAAAAGGCCGCAGTACTAGTTCGATAGAAAAGATGAAGGGTATTATACAATTCCTAGGATATTGTTATAAGCCCTAGATAGGTGCAAGTGTATATTATGTTTCACTTTAATCAAACGGTTTACAGAAATAAGTGGTACTTTCCGAAAGGAGACGATTCTACATCATATTCTAAGAAAATTTTATGTTTATATTTTTTTTATTTATTTAACGATTTGCAAGGATGATAATTACATGGAAAGGCGATTTTTTTGTATTTCCGAAATTTATTCATGAAAATACGCATTTATTAGATGTTAAATAAAACAAACATAAAATTTAATTCGCAGATTGAAATTACAAATTAAAAAAAAGTAAATATAATAAAGTTATGTTGATTTGATTTGTTTCTTTAAAAATAACCGTTAAACTCGAATGTGAAAAATTATAATGTGTAGATCAATTTTCAAAGACAAATTGAGTAGCTTGGTGTTGTCATTATAATGAAGAAAATTAGTTCCACATTATTAAATGTCTACATTTTATTGCCAAGTTTTTAACAACAAAAAAGCCCGTTTTATGTAATTTCTCAACATTTAAATTCAAACGTCATCTATACTTATTTCATGGAAAATTGATCTCGACTCCCAGGCCCCAGACAGGTTAATGAAACTGATTATCTGTTCATGTAAAATTTTTGATATTTGAAAATTATTGATAAATTTTACCAGAAGTATGTAAAAATTGAGCTTACTTAGGGCACGCGGACACGCAGACAACACATTTCCTATGATTTATATCTTCAATGGTTTTATTGTACACACGAATGAGAATCACGTGCGAAACCGGGCAGTAAAGTTAGTGCTGCTATTAAGATATTATTAACATGTATCATGTTAATAATAGCAACAAATTTGATCGTTTAAAGTCTGTCAGACTGTTTTAAGTCATTTACCAAATCGTCAGCAGACAGTAGTAATTGATAGATATAATTTCTATATATATATATTACTTTTTGCCTTCATCAATTATACACTTATATCGCCGGCGACAGCTTGCGAGCATAGAGTCGTCGAGTTTGTTAACATATCAATAGAATTAGTATCAGGAACACAGCGGAACATGCTAGGAGGCCATTACTCTTTTATTAAACGACAAGTTAAATGAAAAATTGCAGCGAAATAGCTCACAAATTATCGAAACTAGTTTAGTTTAGGCGGGGGCGGCCACCGATCGAGCCGCCCACAGGCGCGAGATTAGTACGACGGGAGTAGACGTGATTGTAAAATTCTGGCGCCAATGAGCTGGACAAGTTGATAAGTGCGTAGATTGAGACATGCATCGAGGTAGGGGGGTGAACGATAGATCAGGTGGTTTAAATTTTAGAAAGGATTTAGAATGGTTTTGATAAGGAGATGGAACGAACACTTTGAGAGAGGTGGGTGATAGATGTTGGAAGCTTGGGGATGAAAAAATACAAGTATGGAAAAACTTACGGCCGTTAATCCCAACCCTACTGAATTATTGAGCCGAAATTTTGCCTCAACACTGTTTAAATGCAGAAATACGCTTTTTCCAACGAAATTCTCGAACAAATGTACGTTCAATTTAGGATATCGATTTTTGTGAATTAAGTGCCCCTCAGCACATGACTAGTTATAAAAAGTGTCAACAGGGTCAACAGATGGCACCGAAATCAAATGGTCAAATTTCAAAGCTAAACGCAAAACGGAAAAATAATATCTTATGCTGACGATACTGTCATAATAACTGAAGGTACTGACTGGAATTCTATTAACAAGCTAGCAAATACTGATATTAATATATTGAAAAACTGGTTCGTTAATAATCTACTCTCCGTTAACACTGAAAAAAACTTTTTTTTTTCTTTCTCTATCAATAAATTTAAATTAAAACCAGAAATAAGAATTATAATTCACCAACTTAAATGCAAACAGAATCAATTGTAATCAAGAATGTTCTATACTTAGTCCAACTTCCAAAATTAAATACCTTGGTGTATATATAGACCAGCATTTCAAATGGAAAACACATATTTGTGAACTTGTTAAACGAATTAATAAATGTATTTATAAGACTAAGAAATATTCTTAGACTAAAAAACCTAAAAAGAGTATGCTACGCAATTGCTCAGTCAATTTTACAATATGGAATTGTTGGCTGGGGGGGGGGACATATGATAATATTTTAAGTCCACTTAAAATAATTCAAAGTTTGATAATAAAGGTAATTAAAAAAAAACCATCAACATTTTACACTGAAAAGCTTTTTACAATACTAAATGTACTTACAGTAGATAAAATGTATAAAAAATATGCAATTATTCAAAAAATTTTAAAGAAAAAACGTTAAATTAATTTCAATTTAATATATCCGCAAGGTATCACAGCATTACATTAAAATCCCGCAATTCAACACTAAGCATACGCAAAACACCTACCTACATATAGTACTAACTTTTTTTTAACAATATTCCTTCTAATCTTAAAATTATAGAAAATACCCACGAAATCCAAAATAAATTTAAATAATTACCTCAAACTACTGTAAGTCTTTTATTTTTTATTTATTAATAGATTTTTTTGGCTTTTTATTTTTTCCACAAACCTTGCGTTTTTTTTCTTTTGTTTTGTTTTGTTTTGTTTTGTTTTCTTTTCTTTTCTTTTCTTTTCTTTTCTTTTCTTTTCTTTTCTTTTCTTTTCTTTTCTTTTCTTTTCTTTTCTTTTCTTTTCTTTTCTTTTCTTTTATTTTCATTCCTTTTCATTCCTTTCATTTCTTTAATACTATTTATAACTAATGATAAATTACTAAATTTACACGACTAATTAATATTTTCCTACTATTATACAACAATGTTTTTATGATCTAATTATTTAAGCGATAAGTAAAGGGATGTTCAGAAGGTAAATCCCCTTGAAAGGGAATTATTTACCTTGTGGTCGAAAGATAATCTTGTCTAGGTTTGAAGCTTTCATCTTTTACGTCTCTCATTTGTGGACATTAAATAAGGGAATAAAGGACAAGGACGAAGTATTTCCTGTCCATTGTTTAAAAAATAAAGGGCAGGAACTTAATAAAAAGACGTGGTATGGGATCGTGGTGTCTGTTTGCAAACACGAGAAGGAACAAGCGAGAGGGTACAATACACGGACAGGTACAAGAAAGGTATAATCTTCTTAGTTGGACCTCCGTCAAAAGACTGAGTAGATTTAATGGATTTTACGTTAGGACCACATAAATGGTTTTCACAGACAACGCTTTATAGAATGTTGACCGCCTGAAGGCAGAGATGCGCAAACGCTTGATACCATTTTTAACTAATATTTGGTCTACCGCTCGATTTCGCCGTTTTATAAACGCTCGTCAGATTACCCGTCGTTTATTTGAAACCGTGCACAATTTTAATTAAAAAACAATATATAATTTGCATTTGCGATTCCGTATCGAACTAACAAAACGGTTCGATATGTAATGGAAATTTGGTAGTTCGTTTATAAATCGGGCACTAAGTCAAAATGTATAATGCTCAAAATTGTAAATCTTGGACCTTATTGATGGATCGAATACGTCGAGAAAATCTTGACGTGGATGGGTGATTGTTACTCGTTGGATAAAAACACAGTCGATGTGAACACTGATTATATTTGTGAAGAATAATACAATGGTTTAGCGAGGCTTAAATATTTCTACAGTAAGTTAATAAAGGCTGTTGTTTACTGAGAATTTCTTGAGAAAATAAGGACCAATTATCCACTTAATGTTATTTAAATCTTTGACATTTCAAACCAGAGAAAGGTACAACGATTTGATTATAGGAAAATGCCTATTTTTGGCTGCGTTTGCAGCACTGACTAAGAACTGATCTACTATAAGAGTGCAGCCACAGAATTAAAATGATTGAAACAAGGAATAACACAAAAATACTAAAAAATAAAACGATAATCTTGCAATAAATATTGAAAGGGTCTTTTGAAGGGGATTTCGTTGTTGAAGAACACCAAGAAAACATTTTGGTGCCGGGTTAGGTTAGGTTAGGCTCTGATATCAGAGGTTAATAATCACTAGATCAATATTTATTCTGTAGATTGCAGTTTGGAACAACCTATCAGAAATAGACACGTATTTTTCGAAGTTACGAAGGGAGGTGCATTATTCTACTACGTCTTCCATAGGATAATCATTAGGTAATTTTGTATTTGTTGGCCCTCATGATGCGACCAACAGATGCATCTGAGTGATTTCTAGAAGAGTTTCGCAAATTATTGCCGAACGATGAAGAATCTCGGCATTAGTTACACAATAACACACATAATAAAAAGGAAGAATATGGGAAAATTCGATAAACATTATTCCCAGTCGGTATGCGAGTATATCAATATTATCAAAGTTGTTCACTGTAAAAAGTTGGTGTACCCCACGGTTGAAAGATTAGGCCATTTTAAAAATTGATTATACGCCTTCCCTCAAAACCGTCTGAAAATGAAGGTTCCTAAGCGCCCATTACGAAAGTAAACAAATTAGGATAATGACGGAGCATGTAATTTGGTAGATTGACGTTTTGTTAAAACGGTAAATGAGTAAGTGGAACTCATCACGAAATACACACCTATATTTTTTTTCGAAGGTCGAAAAGATAATTGAAACCAGAAGGCGTAGAGGGCCTAGTTTTGAGTGATGCGAGATAATTTCGAGAATGAAGCATGAGACTGCCCCGGAGCGGGAGTAGATGTTAGTCTGCAGTACACAAGAGAAAGTAAGGTTGAGATGTATTATGTTTGTCCAGGGAAAAAGCCCCTAGGGATAGATGGCTTGATCCAGGGAAAAAAAATCATGTAGGCTTATGTAAGTAATTTTAAAGCCTTCGAAATGAACAACGTGCTCAATCAAAATGAGGTCGTGAATACAAATTGCACAATTTACGAATCACTTAGATAAAAAAATGAGAGATATTCTCAATAAGCGTAGTCCCGTTGACAGATCATCACGCGAAATGACTTTTTCAGAGAATCGGTTTCATATTTCTTCGCAAATTAAATATTTGGAATCAAATGGTAGCCACCAAATAACCAAAGGCGTGCTTTCCATATACTCGTATGTACATAAGCACTGTCTATCCTACCTGACTAACTTACAAAAATAAATAAGATTAATATTAATATTTAAACTATTGCAAGAAACTCTGCAGAGAAACGGCGTGATGGTTAGTCAGTTAGTTAGACGTTACAACAATCCATATTAATAATGTAAAAGATCTCCAGTCACAATATTATATTTTACAATCTGACCGAGCTGCTATCAAATTCTCCATGGTCCTAAGTCCATGAGGGTAGATTAAGCACTGAGAAATTAGCCCCTATTAGCGGAAGGCATTATTACCCCCGCCAGAGATAAATGCTACAACCCTTAGTGTTGCTATTGTGAATTAAAGCCTTCTTGTTACTAATTCTGACCGCATTATGTTACTAGAAATTAGAGCATTAAGCTGCCCCGGGTCGCCCAGCTAGCTGTGAAATGACTTAACTTCTCATCTGGTTGAACTAAGAATCCAACTGAGGATATGAGTGAAACATTATACGAATGCACCCGGATTTAATGATATTAATTCTTGGCTAATTTTATGTATAAAAAAAGTGAAAATTATCAGGAATTAATTAATGTACATAATTAATTATTTTTTAATTGTTTTTGTGTTTAAATTGTAGAACAGAATTAGAATTCAGAGCAAAACTAAAGACTCATCTTTTTAAATTATCGCATCCAGAATAACGACCGCATCGGTTTAGTGGTGTTTTCGAGTACTCATTCCAAGGGACTTACTTAGATTTATCTACCGCCCAGATTACCTTCTTTAATTCAATAATATTTATTACACTTATACTTGTGTATGCTTTATCACTGACGGCGCGAGCAATAGTCATAACAGGTATTTATAATATTATAAATATGTATGTTAGTTGCCAGACGCTAGTTTAAGTCATTTTGCAGTATTGTGTCTAAAATATGCACTTGGTCAAAAATATGTATTAGTTTTAAATATGTACTAGGTTTATATATGTGTTAGGTTTATATTCTATTTATACTTACTTAAGTCTAAATTGTAAAACACTAGCTATAACTTTTAGTTCTAAGTCACTAGCTATAAACCGTAGAAGTAAGTCTCAGTAGTTTATTCCTAGATATAAGTCTAGTTGTAAGTAAATATTATTATTACATTGTAAAATATAAGTATATGAAAATATGATATTGTCTTTATAATTTCTCTGATTTACTCATACTCATGTTTACTTAGCCATATTTTGATGTTTTTTTTTATCTCCGTGGTATTTTTAATATCACTTGGGAGGTCATTATACAAAATTGAGGCGCGGAAATTATTGTTCTTCTGGCCAAAAGATATTTTTAATCTTAACTAACTAACCACGGAGATAAAAAAAAAATTAAATGAACGGAAAATTAAATGAACGGAAAGTAGGAATAACTATAATATGTTTTACATATGGAGGGATTAGGACGATTATCGTTGGTCGCAGCGTAACATACGCAGTTATTAAGAAAGTAAAACAATATTTGTGAAATTTACATGTAAGGTAATCTGGAATAACAATATTGTTACTCCGGGGTAGTAATCTATTAGATTAGATAGGTAGCCAAATACTACAAAGTCGTATTTTGATGAGAAGATAATAATAATGTATCGGAAAGTCGTTGGTTAGTAAATATTGATTGAATTTTACAAACGGTGCAAATGGTTATCAATGGGTAATCTGTTATTACAAGTACTAGATAAGTAAAACGACCGCTATCCGGTTTAAACATTAATCTATACGCAGTACCTACTCCTAGCTACCTACACGTGTCGAGTAGTTCATAGCAAATATTGAAGGAATAGAGCAGACGTTTACCAACACGTAAAAAGTTCTCCTAAACATAGCAAAAAATATTCAATATTTATAGATACACCAGCATGTGAAAACAGAAGGACTCTGAACGGCATGGGTAATGGAAAAGTCAGCGAAACGTAGATAGATCCTTAGACTAATGCCACGACTACACGATCGCCCAACCTCCCAATTCGAACGTTTGGGCGATTGTATATAGGGTAGTTCGTACGCGTTGGGCCAACGTTCGCTCGAGTACGGAGAGTTCGCTGTATAGTTGGCCAAACTTGCACGAACCGGCCTCCACACATTAGCAGTTCAGCATGACTTCGGAAGGCGATCCTGACGGACGTGCTGCGCGAAAAATAAGACATGACTGAACTATGTTTATATTGACGAAAAAATACTCAAATACGCAACTAACCAACAAATAAATGCCCAAATATGCATTATGCGTATTATGCAAATAATAGTAATAATAGGATAATTTGTATAGCGCCGTTTTTCATGAAAAATCACCTCAATAGCGATATGCATGTAATCCGATGTGTAATCGCGACTAGTTGCTATCTTTTTTTGCGCTGTAATCTGACTCAGCCTGTGCGTAAAAATAAAATACGGAGCTAAAACAGGCGCAATACCTATCGACAAACGGTAAAGACTATCAAATTGAAAATCGTGACATTTTTTTCTAACATTTTGAAAGACAAAAACATGTAACCAGATATTTTTTTAATTGTGAAGTTCAAGAAACAATGGATAGGTGATTTGATAATTATTATTTCATAGATACTTATTATTTATTTCCACTATTATGTGTACCTAATGAGAAACGAATTGTTAACAATAGTATAAATTTCGCACGATTCGTCCCAACTCAGAACCGAGTTCGGGTTAGGACGTTGGGCGATTGTGTGGTCGTAACATCACACTCTAAGGACAGAACTAATGAGTAACAATAATTGTTACCCTAAGGCACAGGTTCCCAAACTTATTTGTCTCACCGCCGACTTCACTTTTGGACTATATTTTTCATCAGCTCACCCTAAGGCAGAATTTATTCTTACGCGACAATGCTATGAAATCTAAATATATACACTGTTACTATAAGATAATAAGTCTAATTTCCGCGGTCGATCTTGTGTATTGATATGACATTACGATATCTTTTGCTCTTGATAAATATTTATATTAAATAAAATAAAATAAAATTTTATGTAATATGTAAATTTATAGGAAATATGTAAATTTATAATTAACTACAAAATATTATCCAAATATGTCTACGTATTTTAATGACGTATTTAGAAAATAAATATATGCTATATAGAAGTAGAAACATTTAAATTTGAAATATTATTAACTTTATTTTCATTGATAATGTTTTTTTTTCTTCATTTTCTTTCATCAGTCCTAATTGCTACATCCCTTCAATACACGCTCATTATTGATGTGTTATTTAAAGATATTACTTAATTTTACCTTTGTTATTATGCACGCTGTACTGGACAGATGTAGTTCTGGACACTTGTCTGCACAAAACTGTAAATATAGGGCTGGTTCCAAATACGCTCAATCTCTTCTGGGGATACCTTATAGGGGTACCATTCTTCTGGTCTCTCGTACCCAGTGCTAAAGTGAGAGCACTGTATGGGGTTGTTCTCTGCCTGATCCTGGTCCTGGCGGGCCCAATCAGAGCCGGCTACCGTGATTAGGTAGGTCCCAGGATCCCTCAGGCAGAGTCTAGAGTCTTGGCGAGCAGCAGATGTGGATGGTTTCAAGGAAGGCGAAAGCAATAGAAGTAAAACACTTGTTCGGCTCTTGATAGACAGCTGACTCTCTGTACCAGTTGATTCTATATTTATTTAAAAAATACTCTATATGTGTTCCACGCTTAGGGGTAATTATTCTTAATGGGGGCAATCATTTTCAGGAAAGAAAGGCCTGATCAACACAACTACAACACAGATGAATCGATTAAAACAAATTGTAAAACTCACATGTGTTTGTGACAAGAGATCTCATAAAAAGATGAAAAACAGAACTATAATATAAATGACTTGATTTAATCAATGCGAATTTTGCACTTGTACAGTAATAATACCCTTTACCAAGGATGTATCATCTTTCGAATATATAAGAAAAAACGGGAAAATAAATGAATCCATTAACTTAATGCTGTCAGTTCATGTGAACAGTGATATGAATTTAACTAAGATGTGTCATCTCAGGAATGCACAGAAATCTATAAAAATTTGAAAAACAAAAACATAAAATAAATGAAAAGATTAAACTAATGGTCAGTTACTTTGCGTCTGCTCTGTGATTTTTAATCCACTGTAGGCATACTTTTGAAAAAAAAAGGAGAGATGTGTAGCTTTTTCCTGTACATATTTTTTACGGTTTGTGAAATGTTAATGTGCACAGTGATAAGACTCCTTATCAAAGCTGAGTATCGTTTCATCTCAGTGGCATCACCTGAAAGATGTGGAATAAATATGGGTCAGTTATACACGCTCATAAGGGCTCTTCATTGCTGATATATTTTTTACTATAGTCTCTTTATCTTGTACTTTATGTTGTAGTATATACAATCCGAAAGGCATTAATGATTCAAAAAATGTATATTTTAGATATTATATTATGTAGTAAGTATTGGTCTTCTGACAACAGGTCCCGAGAAACCAGGTTAGGTTTTATAACATCGTAAAGAAAATGACCAAAAACTATTAATCATGTAAGTGTAATGAGTAAGATTAAGAAAGGATGCTTAGATAGTTTGGGCATATAGAGCGAATGAACGAGGAAAGGAGTATAAGGATAATATATAACGTGAATGTGAATGGAAGAAGAAGCCGGGGACGTCCGAGGCAGACATGGCACGATCGAGTGAATCAAATACTTGAGTCAGGCCATGTCAAAAGTTGGAATAACAGAAGAGAATGTATGAGACGTTGTATGAATGTGAATGAAGCAAGAAGTGTGTGCCAAGATCGAGTTGTTTGGCGGTCCATCCTCTCTGCCTACCCCTGCGGAGAAACGGCGTGATGGTTCAGTCAATCCGAACCTTCGCCGATGAAGGTCTAACCAAGATTTTCCCACGTCTCTTAACGTTTTTCGTACTGCGAACCTAGCGGCACAAAACCGAACTATGTTTTCTGAAATGCCTTAGGAACCATCACCTACTAAAAAATTCTCATCTCTCAACTCGAAAACGAAACTTTGATCGCTTATTTATGGCTTTATAAATCACTCCCAGCTTTGTGTAACAATACCAACTTCAGGCCCGTCGGATCCACAATAATGGCAGCCGGGGAATAAATCTTTATAACAACTTAAAATTTAAATTATCGCGGAGGAAAGTCGATTTTTATGGGCTGGACAATCGTTAAAGGTGCACACCCGCCCACAACAGAGCTGCGGTCTGGGCATAAAGAAAACTCTCCCAATATCAATTATTATACTGTGGGTGAGTGTTGAACTCGGTGTGAATAGTGACACCCGAAGATTTATGGCGAAGCTTCAATGTGACTCCATTCTGAGAAAAATATGTGATTTTAGTTAAAATGGTAAAAATATCGCTACATACTTTCACAGACCGCTTACTGATAATAATAATACTTGTATAGCGCCGATTTTTTGAAAAATACCTTAAGGGCGCTGCAAAAACGTTTTTTTTTGCCAGTGTTCTATCTTATCACTAAATATAGACAATTTATTATTACAACTTATGGCTAACAGATGTATTCACCAGTTCATCTGTAATACTAAGCTATATGCATAATGTATTTGACAAATTAACGTGATGC
The DNA here is from genome assembly GCA_022606495.2 of Halesus radiatus. Taxonomy (NCBI): domain Eukaryota; kingdom Metazoa; phylum Arthropoda; class Insecta; order Trichoptera; family Limnephilidae; genus Halesus; species Halesus radiatus. The sequence goes on from JAHDVE020004597.1 coordinate 21,874, forward strand.
CGCGTTAAAATATACATGTTATTATTTTTGCGTACAGGCGGATGATATTACACAGGACCATACTTACCTGGCAGGTCATTTGAGATAAACACTGTTTATTAGTGAAATTTATATAGGTACGGTTTTGAACGCAGAGGACATAATATTGGAAAACACATGTCATTGGAGATACAAATTAATTTTGGAATTTATTTTAATAATTATTCATGTTCTTCTCGTTTTTAGGAAAGGAAAGGCATATTTTATGACGGATTGCACAGAACAGGGATTTGATTAGAATTTATCTTCCTAAATGTGATTCATCCCTCGATAATTAAAACATCAATTTATATCATTGTCCAGATTCTAAAACCGTTGAAGTTGTGAGATAGGAGATTAATCAGGTTTTAAAAAAGATTAATTTTTAAGAATGCTGTGTGAAGGGTCTTAACTATAAGATATTATGAGATTCTTAACTATAAAGAAGAAAGCTGTATTTATATGCCTGCAGGAGCAAAAAGCCTCGCGCGATTCGTTTTTGCGTCATTACAAGTTTTTCCGTCCGGAATCTATAGGTCAAAGGATTACTCGTACAGTAAACTATGGCAAATAAAAAAAGACGCCATTTGTTTGTTTGTTCCAAATTTTTCAATAATTATTGTTCAATGAGAAATAAGAGTGCTGAAAGTCTGGAGAAACGGCGTAGTAACTTCAAGTTAACTAATAAAATACATACACTTTATAAACATTCACGACATTCTTCACAATACACTTTCAAAATATCGAACCGAAGTAATACGTACGACCACAAATTGATGCACGAGTATAAAATGTATCGACAGCATCTCCTGTCCCGATCCTATCTTCCTCTTTCTCTCCCCCCTTTCTTCATCTTTCTCTCCCTCCTTTCTTCTTATTTTTTTTCTAATAAAACATCTGTACTTAACCACTGTTAGCACAAGAAACTTTGTTGGCTTACTTTTTCTTAAACATCCTTTGTACATAAATTTGTAGTAAAAGCTGTTTGTTTCTTGCAAATAAATAAAGACCGAATGATCACAGGAACATATGCAGGGAATATTATTTATTGACACACTGAAAGGCAAGAAAATTAGACAACACCTCTGGACACGTGCTTTCCAATACATGGGTAGGTTCTACCTGTAGGACTTGTTTGGATATAAAATATAGGCTCACCAAGAACTAAGAACGTTGCCTGATAAATGTCAATTACACATAGAGTCATGAAAAAAGCGTATAGTCGGATAAGAAGCAAAACAAAGGTAGCCGTATACCGTCACAAACTCCACAATACGCTGGGCATTGGACATGGCTAACAGACGAAAGTTAGAATTTAAAACGAATCGGATGGCATCCTTAATGGTAGAAGAAAAACAGAGCTCACCTACAAATGAAATGGGCTGTTATAACATAAAGAGAGCTGCCGGCTTGAGAGAATCGGCAAAACTAAACACATCTGAGGAAGGCCTACACCCGGAGTCGAATATCAGAAAGCCAACACATTTAAAACATTAGAGTAATAAGTTTAAAACATTAAAATACCATTGTATCAAACAAATGTCACTACACATTAAACCACCCCCATTTTGTGGAGGTAATTATGCGCCACCACTGAAGAGATAAATCAGTCTCCGTGTGCTCAAAGTAACCTAATTTTTCCTCATTTCTGCTGAGAGAATTGATCAATGAAAGAAATGCACAAACAAATTATTTAGCTGGACTAGTCGGTTATTACTAACCTAGACACTAATAGAACATGTGATTTATTTCACTAACAAGTGTGCAAATGCGTCGAGATACTACAAGAACTCCGCGACATTGTAAATAACTTAATGTACATATAAATAATTCTTGATAATTTCGTATTTAAACCTAAGTAGAATATAATTCTTGATAATTTCGTATTTAAACCTAAGTAGAATTCTTAAGCTTTTTAATGTCATTTTACAAAAAAATCTCCAGTTTTAAAATTGACCAATCATTTTTTTTTAAATAAAAAATACATAAATTTGTTGTAGACCACTTCTATTTTATTAACACTCTACCGGTTTCGGAAGCACCCTTCCTTCGTCAGGAGAATATTATAATTAACTGATGATATAAGTTAGTTAATTAAGGTTAATTTCACGATTGAACTTTCAAAAATGAAACAAATTGCTCTAAATAATGGTTATTCCACAAATTTAATTGATAAAATCCTCAATAAGAAAATTAAACTCATTTAAACAAATAAATTTTTATTTAATACACCTGAAAATAATAATAAAATAATAAATCGTTCAATGGCGCAGAACCTTATATATATCCAACTTCTCCTCACTTAGTACAAAAAAAAAAAAAAAAATATTGGTCTACAACAAATTTATGTGTTTTTTATTGTAAATTATGGCGAGCTACAAAGTTAATGTTTCCCAAAATATTTTTTTTTGTAAATATTAATTCTTTTGCCACTAATCTTCTAATAAATGTAATATCAAAAGGAAAGAAGGATAAAATAGCAATTGTAGAAATCATGTCTTCTCCAAGTTTAAATTTTCTAAAAAAAACTGTGTTTATCTGAAGCGACCTGCCAGGTAAATGTTTTTCTATATCTGTTAGTATGCAATTAGATAGAGAATATGAAGTAATATTTGTACAGCGCCCTTGAGGCGATTATTCACAGAACGGCGCTATATAAATTATCCAATTAAGCTAGGAGTCGAGATGTGGGTTATCTACCTATACATAAAATTAAAAACATGTTTATTTTAACGCGGCATCACGTTATATGGTCAAATGCATTGTACATATAACTTGGTATTACAGATCGATGAATTGGTGAATGCAATTTGCTAGCAATAAGTTGTAATAATAGATTGTCTAACTAACTAACGAACCATCACGGCGTTTCCCAGCAAGGGTAGGCAGATAGGACGGATCGCCAAACAACTCGATCTTGGCTTACATTTCTTGCTTCATTCACTTTCATACAACGTTTCATACATTATTTTCTGTTATTCCGACTTCTGACATGACCCGACTCAAGTATTTGATTCACATGATCGTGCCACGTCTACCTCGGACGTCCCCGGCTTCTCCTTTCATTCACATTTGCGTCATATATTCTCCTCATTTTCCTCATAGATTGTCTATGTCTAGCGCCCTTGAGGTGATTTTTCACAAAAACAGCGCTATACAAATCATCACACTATTATTATTATTATGCTTTTAAAGGATTTTATAGGTTGGATACACGTCCATAAAACGTTTTTTAACATCATGCTAATTTATTATCGACTCAGCAATATAAGTCTTTGACAGAGAAAGGATTTTATACTTTTCCAAATAAATAATATAGCCATGTTAAGTATATTAACATCATCATTCCGAGTGAGCAGGTTAAAGGTCCTTTGTTAAATGTGTCACGAACGCCAGGCGGAGATATCTTCCTCGTAGCGTCTTTAAATACACGATTATTTAGTCGTAAACATCACAAATGTCCTGCCTGGGCGCAAGGCCTTATTTAAGTAAAACTCTAAATACCGAAATCTTGTCCCTTTTCGCACCTACGGTGAAATGCGGTCGCGAGTTATTAATTAAACATTAAAAATATATATATATTCTGATTTCTGACATGGCCCGACTAAAGTGTTTGATTCACTTGATCGTGCTACAATAATACCAACTCTTCTTGTGCCACCAATCTTCTAATAAATGTAACATCAATAGAACAGGAGGATAAAATAGCAAATGTAAAAATATCATCTCTATACTTGAATTTTCTATTAAAACTGTGTTCATCTGAAGTGACCTGCCAGGTAAGTATGCTTTCTGTATCTGTTTGTACATAATTAGATAAAGAATAGGAAGTAATATTTGTACAGCGACCTTGAGGTGATGTTGCACAAAAACGGCGCTATACAAACCATCCAATTATTATTATTATTATGTATTCCTCGGACGTCGCCGGCTTCTTCTTCTATTCACATTCGCGTCATATTTCGGTTTGATTTTAATGTAAATTGTTGTTTGTACAGAATACTTTAATTTATTGTAGGTTATAAACCTCATTGTAATGATTAATCATTGAATAAGATAATAATAGCAAATTTCAAATGAAACATGAAACCGAAACGAAACAGAAAATAAAAAAGGTATCTAGGGATCCAACCCAGGACTTCTGCCTTACCGGGACAACGTTCTACCGCTGAACTGAAGAGACCAGTTTTTCGTGTTTCATTTGAAATTTATATTAAATTAAAAATAAATATTATCTTCTTCAATTATTATATATTTTAAATTATTTAGAAAGTCAGCTGGGACAGTTTCGCAGTACACCTGCGATCCTTGCAAGCTCAGAACCACACGTGTTTTGTCACCTGAAACCCACGGCCATACAATAGAGCCTGGGTATAATTACAGCATCAACATTAACCCTCGACTCTGTGATCAAAGACACAAAAAAGCTTCCGAAAGCTTAGGCTCAATTTGTGTACGGAAATAGTTGATGTTTTGTAATTAGGCCACATATTTCAGGTCAAAAGAAAGGTCTTTTGAATGATAATAATATTATGTATACAGGAATGCTATGTGGGAATGAGAAGGCACTATATCAATGAGTGAAATTACTCAGGATATTAAAACAGTATTATACACATTTCGAAACTTTCTTTTTTAATAATTTTCATCAGCAAATGTGAAATCCAAAATACAATGCTGGGAAGTGCCTGACAATCACTAACTAACTGACCAAGCCTCAAGCCGTTTCCCCGAAGGAGTACGCAGAGAGGGCGGAACGTCAAACAACTCGATTTTGACATACACTTTTTGATTCATTCGCATTCATACATTCTCTTTTGTCATTCCGACTTCTGACATGGCCCAACTCAAGTAATCGATTCACTCGATCGTGCCATATCTTCCTCGGGGGTCTCTTCTTCCATTCACATGAGACGATGTATGAATGAGAATGAAGCAAGAAGTGTATGTCGTGAGATCGATTTCTTTGGCGATTCATCCTCTCTGCCTACCCCTGCTGCGAAACGGCGTGATGGTTAGATAGTTAGTTAAAGTGTTATTCAAAAATAAAACAAACGATCTTGTCCATCTTCGTCGGTTTCGCAGACTGTTTGACAATGCCTTCGGAAGACGAAATAGCTATCATTACGCATTACAGATCTGGCAGAACTTTTAATATTGTTCAATTTATTTTTTATAACAGCCAATAATATGGGATTTATAAAAATGGAGGACAATATTAACAACTCTTGAACATGAAGTATGATATCGGTGTAAATGGCATAAATTGAACTGGTCTCATTAGCTAAGTTGGTTAAGCGGTTACCCCGGATAGGTAGTGGTCCTGGGTTCGAGTCCGAGATGCGACTGAAATATTTTTAATTTCTGTTGTTTTATCGGTTTCGTGGTTCATTTGGGATGTGTTAATATTATCTTCTTCAATGATTAAAATATTACAATGAGGTTACAAACTTCAATAAGTTTTAAAAAAATAAATTGAATATTTTTTCCAGACTTGTAAAATAAGTCAATAGATGTCCCACATAAATAAAAATCGGGTAGGTATATCCGAGACTCTATCCAGATTACAATTGAGTACGGGATGAAACTATGCAATCATCATAAGGATAGCAGCCAATAATATGGGATTTATGAAAAATGGTGGATAATATTAACAAATCTTGAACATGAAGTATGATATCGGTGTAAATGGCGTAAATTGTACTGGTCTCATTAAGTTACCCCGGATAGGTAGAGGTCCTGGGTTCGAGTCCCAGATGCGACTGAAATCTTTTTAATTTCTGTTGTTTTTTCGTTTTCGTGGTTCATTTGGGATGTGTTAATATTATCTTTTTCAATGATTTTAATATTGTATTAAATCACACTTATATTCACTGATAAGAATGATTTTTTTACAAAAGGGTGTTTTTTCTTGCGTCAGCATGGTGTGGTAGTGTGTATTATAAAAATAATTGGAAAAATGATTGTTTTTGTGAAAAATCACCTCAAAGGCGCTGTACAAATCTTAATTCCTATTCTTTATCTAATCGTGCACAAAAAGATACAGAAAAACATACTTACCTGGCAGGTCGCTTCAGATGAACACAGTTTTATTAGAAAATTAAAGTATAGAGATGACATTTTTACAGTTCCTCCTGTTCTATTTTTTCTATTGATGTTACATTTATTAGAAAATTGGTGGCACAAGAAGAGTTGGCATTTATTTGAAATACTTTTAATTTTTAGGACTGGAAAGTGTTTATAAAATGACCTTAAAAAGCGTAAGAAACTTCTAATGGATATCACCATTTTTTATTTATTTTTTAAACTTCTAGTTATTTACAGTGTTGCGGGCTGTGGACGCATTTGAGCACCGATGCGTGAATTTTTTAAACTTTTTCTATAAGTGACCTTAGGTGAGCACCAACCGGCTAGCCTAGCTATGCAATTTACGGGTGAATTTCTTCAATTTATGGATATAATTGTCTGAAAATTATGAAACCAAAGAGAGTGAGCTCTATTCACTGTGATCATAATTATAATAAAGACATATGCATATTTTAATTTCGCTTCATCAGGCTAGCAGAGATGAAAAAATAAACTGAAAGAGATCGACATAAAACATCTTGAGATAACCTGAGGACCCAAGATCACATCTTCTCAACAGACTCCATCAATCAAACAATAAAGACCAATAAAAACATCTGGTAAAATTAGGGCACAGAGTAAAAAAAGAACAGCATTATAGTTTAAAACGAAATGCTATCAAATACTGAAGGAACGATTTCGATAAAGTACCATCAAAATGTCAAGACAATTCAGCTCACAGAAAATATCAAACAAGAAAAATATAACACCTAAAAGTAGACCACCGAGTAAAAGGAACCAAATAAACAACAACATGATTACGAACTCATAATTTAGCTAAAAGAAATTTTTGACGAAGTGTCATAAACTAGAAATGCATTTTGCGCAAGGGTTCAGACAAAGGAGACATCCATTTCGGCGAAAGGTTTTATGTTTGTTCCTGGATAATGGCCGTCAGGTCTCGGGTCCTCTTGTTTTTTCGTCCTGCCGACCCCTGTTGCTTTTTGGGGAACCCATTATTTATTTATTCGCAATGTCCCATGAAAGGTTCTCGGTGATTTATGAGCGGCCACAACGAAAGGTATTCGCGGCGTTCACCAAGGAACGCTTTTGGGTCACTTTTAGAAGACATTATTTTAAAGTTCAAATTCAAAATCCAAAAAATTCAAATATTCTCTTATACAGTATTATTTTGTGCCTAAAATGTGGTAGCAATAGAGCGTGGCATATGCGGACGCCTTTAATTTCCTTAGCAAGAATGCCAGAAATATGATACTTTTTTAACGGTCTGATGAAGACCATTTTTTGCTTTGTAAAAGGAAATATGCTTTTTAATATGGACGCTAAACGGTAGCATTCTTGCTTTAGTTGAGTTGTTCGTCAAAATATACGTAAGAATAATATATCAATCGATTGTTCAATAGTTCTAATAAAACTGTGTTCATCTGAAGCAACCTGCCAGGTAAGTATGTTTTTCTGTATCTGTTTGTACATAATTAGTTAATAAATATTTGTACAGCGCCCTTCGGGTGATTTTTCACAAAAAACGGCACTATACAAATCATCCAATTATTTTTATTATTGATCAGTCGAATATAGTAATTGGATTGTAAAATATATCGTAAAATTACAGCGCCCTTGAGGTGATTTTTCACAAAAAAGGCGCTATACAAATCATCCAATTATTACTACTATCAAACAGTAATGCGTTCTTAAGATAACACAAGTAATACTTCAATTAATCGCGTCTTACAATATTATTCCTCATAAATAATATTACATGAACAAAAAAGCAGTAAGCAAAGAAATCTATTACCCTTCAGACAAAGAATACTGAAAGCTGACCGTCTACTAAATAGAGGCATTAATTACTGACGCGTCGGAAGCATAATTTCCCAAGGAGCAAACAGGAAGCAAACATAATTAAATATAAGTGCACGAACGGAATATGGACGAGTCATATACTTTATGTAGAGTATGTGGAGCAATTAATCACTATATCGACGGTATTATTAGTTGCTGGTCCGTCCATAAATCCCTGTCTTACGAAAGATGAAAAAAGCCGATAGGCATTTAATAACATTGCAGATTTAGATCAGAGGTCTTTTGATAGACTGTACCAGCTCCCTGAACCACTTTTACAAAGTGTTTCTACATTGTTTGAGCTTATGAAGCAAATTGGTTAGGTTGGAAGTTTAGCCAAACCCCCAAGTCTATTGTTCGGATGAGCGTTGGGGCGTATCAGGTTTAATGACTACAAGTCAGGCCCTAATACAATACAATGAGCGCCAGCCTAATCGAGACAAAAGTTGGATCCACGAAATGAGCATCTTCCCAGCGCCTAATTCTTTGGAAGATACATATCTCTCGAACACAGAATAAAGAAGTCTGACCATTATTTTTCTTAATTTCGATTAAAAAAAGGATTTCATCAAATTTTATTTGGAACAAATGCAGACAGTGTAAGAGCGACAGAGCGCTGCATTTTCTAGGGATCTCTCGAGCTAGAACCAAAAGTTACGCAGTGGAAGACACTTGTATTTTGTATTTTCTATTCAGTACAAATAATTCAGACAACATAAGCTTCAGGGAGTACATTAAACCAATAAAACAACATATAAAAAGAGTTTGGTTGATTGATGAAGCAAATTTGTTGATTACAGAAAAAGTACTACTGATTATGATCTTTTTTGACATATACCCTCCAGTTCCGCCCGACAATTTATTGTATCTCTCAGAGAGACATTAAACAATTGAAAAAAATTGAAGGAATAATAATGACTATTAATTGATAAACTAAAGTTTTTAAAACAAGATTTTTGTGCATAGCGCAAAGGGTAACAATTATTTTTATAAACATAATTTGTCTCGACGCCATCGATTGAGGGATTTAGCCATTAAAAGCCTTTCTCATACTAATAAAGTTGGTTGTTTACAGGTGAAATATAATAAAAACAGTAATTATTGAATGAAACACTAGCATATATTGATTAACTTGGCGGGTTTGCGATAAGCCGACGTAGCTCAATGGTAGAGCATCTGACCGGCAATCAGAAGGGTGCAGGTTCGAGTCCTGTCGGCGATATTTATCTTTTCTCGGAAGGTTTTTTCAATTTGGATGAGTGTTTCAGGCTAATAATTATTGTTTATAAGAATAATAATGACGTTTGCTCTTTTTTTGGCTATCTAAAGCTCAAAACGGACAGCGCTCTTGAGGTGATTTTTCACAAAAACGGCGCTATACGAATTATGTATTTATTATTATTATGACGATGGAAAATATGTTGTGAGCTGGGAACAGGAGACATTGTTTATTATGATTTAAAAGATATTTTTCATTTCGAGTTGTTTATTTAGCCCCAGGGTTGGTGGGTGGACTGAGGCCAATGGAAGGTATTTGAATCATTTTAATATTCATGTAACCCTATTTTACATAGATAATATTACAAGACGGGAATTGATCGAGGGATCTGTAAGGTCCTTCAAACAGTTCCGGGAACGTCATGGGAGGCTGCCAATGTTTATTTAGGTGCTTCGAGTATTTCATCATAATCGCCAAAGGAGAAGTTGAAACTCTACGTAACGAACCACGACCCTACTTTTTTATATGAATACCGCACAAGAGTCCCAACTACTCCCAACCGTCTGGAGCAGTGAGACTATGGCATTCCCAATTGGGGAATGTTGTGAGGCTGGAAGTATTGGGGAGGGGAAGGAGAAGGGGAAGAGGGGGTGGGGAAATACCTAGCTATTCAGATCTGGTCACCAAACACGGCTAAAAGCCATTTCAACCAACGTTTCAATTCTGAATGGTGGTCTTTCACCAGGGCGATACTGAGAGTATATTGCGGATGTTACTATATTGTTATTCTAAGCCACGACCGATAAAAAATATTAGGCCCGTCACATCGAGGGCGTTGCTCATTGATCTACAACAGTTAAATGAATGTACGTAATTTCTATGGTCCCATTTTGTGAAATATCTTCATAGTTAGATGCTGTAGGTCCCCTAAATTGGAAGAGGGAAAAATGCCAGATGATGGGTTACCGAAAATCATGACCAGGTTTGTACTGTGTACCCTTAGAGTAACAATATATTGTTACTTTAAAGGATATAATCGAACTTTAAACTATTTTAGAAGGTTTTGTAAATATTTTTTTAGGCAACTGTTTTAAACATGATAACACATTTTTATAACTCAGCGTTTAGAAGAATATGTTATTTGTTTAAAATATAATTTTATTTTGTAATAAACATAAAAATCATCAAAACTTTCTTCAAAAACAGCTGTCGTGCCGCGTCATGCGGTAACATAGTCTTAAAATATTCAACAATATTGAATTATCAAATGTGTTATTGATTGACATTACATAATATCATAATACACTTGTTTTTTGGGATGTTCATCAATTGGATGGTGCTTTTGGAGTGTCAGAAACAAAAGTTTAGAAACAGCTCCCATATGAGCAAAAATGGAAAACGCTGTGGAATATTTTCATTCAAACGGCTAGCTGATACAGATATTACTGGTCAGCGTTGATTCCCAAGAAGAATCATTATTCAGATTCTGCATGGACTGGGCGTCTGCTTGACGCGGACGGATGTCATCCGTCAACCGGCACTAGTTGGCACGCTGCTCTCCGAGTCACATAACTGGTTCAGTTATGCGAGCAAATTGTAAAACATCAACTGCTCGGGTAAAGGCAGGAAAGATAACGTGACGATTTTAGATGACGACAACATTTCACGAAGATTAAACAAAGTAGCACAGGGCGTAGAAAAGCTGGGGGTTTACAGTAAACGAAAAATGCACATACGAATTCATTAGCCTTGTCATTTCATGTCTGAAAATAATGTTTGTATCGACGAGAGCCTGTTACAAACGATATGGTGTCAAATATTTTTATAAACAATAATTATTAGCCTGAAACACTCATCTAGTTCTGTAAACCTTCGACAGCCGCCGATAGGGATTTCTGGGAACCCACCCTTCTGATTGCCGATTAACTTGGCGGGTTTGCGATGAGCCGACGTAGCTCAACGGTAGAGCATCTGACCGGCAATCAGAAGGGTGCAGGTTCGAGTCCTGTCGGCGACATTTATCTTTTCTCGGAAGGTTTTTTTTTCAATTTGGATGAGTGTTTCAGGCTAATAATTATTGTTTATAAAAATAATTGTTACCCTTTGGGCTATGCACAAAAATCTTGTCTTAAAAACTTTAATTTATCAATTAATAGATATGGTGTCACTTGTCTTTTCAAATACCAGTATTAAAATTTGTTTATTAAAATAATGAGTTGATTAATATTAATACGAGTAACAAAACATTTTTAAAGGTAATTAACACAGTTATAAAATATTTAATATTTTGCCATTGAGATTGGAATAAGCCTCTTTGGCACATAGGAAACTAATCCTTGTTTATGTTACCCCTTAAATCCAATGAAAACATGCTGTTTCAAGGGTAACAACACCAGTCCGACCGGAAAAATAACACAACGTAACAAATATAACGTAATGAGGTTTTTAATTCGAAAAATCTGTTTTTATAATCAACGTGGTCTCAAAATACAATAATAAGAATTTACAAAAGTGTTGACCCTGTTTCTTATGCTCGATTATAATTTGTTTTTGACTTTTCAGAGAAAGAAAATAAAAACCTTTTCTCTTCCAGAATCAATACTATAAATTCACCAGAAAGCATATTTTGAATAAAATATTATAGCTACCGTTATTTATTTTTTATGCGACAGCTTCCAAATAATGGCAGAATATATACCAGACGGTGCAAAATTATATCATATGTAAATATTTCTTAAAAAGGTTGCCCCCAAATAATTACAATAAATTCATTCTTATCTCATAAGATCTCTGTTTTGGATGCTGTTTCGTTGTCAAGAATGATTTTTTTTTTACCTCAAATCACTTCGCATCCGCTGTTAAGTCAAGACTTATTAAATGTGACAGGAAATTAAAAAGATATAAAAATCTTAAAACATATAAAAAAAGTTAACTGATTAAGTGATAATTTAGATGCTCCGAGATGAACATCTTGATGCGAGATTAGAGATGCTGACAACAGGCTCTATGCTTCTTTCACGCTTCTCTGAACGCTGTCACGATGAATAAATAATTTATGAAAAATATGAATACGGTTAACAACTTATAGGTTCATATATAATGATAATACTTTACCCGGTTAATAAGTTACACGATTAAAATAGTAGGCAGAATAATATCTTTACAATCAGCATAGTGATACCCTATAAGTATACCATAAATATCTGATCAATTTGGAACGTATAATGATTGAATTTCGTACCATAAACCTCAATCTCTTGTCAGTCAGACGTAAACTTTCTGATGTATTCCTTTTGCACAAAATTATACATGCATCAATTGATACACCAAACATTTTATGACAAATCAATATTAACCCTTACCACTCCATTATTTTTCAATATTTTTTGTCGGCCAACTCTAATTTAAATAATGTCAAAATATTCATTTATTAATAGGCAGTTACAAAAATGTTATTTTATAGTAAAACAAAAATCAAAATCTTATTAAAACGTGAATTTAATTTTTTTTTATCGAATAATCATAAGAAACAACGTCACGTGTCAAGTTTTTTTTGTCAAAATACACCGCGCGCGCACGTCTTATCTGTAGCGTTGTTGTAGCGTACAAATAGTGATGTCGGCTGGCACCCGACAAAGGAGTGGTAAGGGTTAATACACCAACAAGAAAATCAACAAGGGGGATAAAATACATTTTTCATATTAAAGCCTATCACACAAATATGGGATTTAAAAAAAAAATAATGCAAATTAAATTTAATATTGTTATTATTAAGTTCTGCAAGTATTTTTAGTTGTTATTATTGTGACAGCTGTTTCGGCGTTTAAGGCCATTTTCAAACTGTTTGAAAATGGTTTGAAAATGGCATTAAACGCCGAAACAGCTTCCACAATGATAAAAACTAAAAATACTTGCAGAACTTAATAATAACATTATTAAATTTGATATATATTAAATTTAAAAAAAAAATGGAGTTATACGAATTAAACACAAAAACAATTAACAAATATGGAATATTTCTCTATACACTGCTATAATAATGAAATAGACATTTTAAATGGCCATTTAATTAAAATCATGAATTAATCAATTTAAAAAAAAAAGTTTTACCATTGATATCAAACTGATAATGTGATGATTAAGTACCAAAACGGTGTACCATCAGCACAGGTGACAATAAGGAGTTAGTTTATACACCTATTTATAATATGTTTTAGATCTTTCATTTGTTTGTCATTTGCTTTAGTATCATTTTTGCCAGATAATAAATGTTGTTTATTACACTCATTAATTATTATTGCATTTTAAACATTCTCGTATGTAAGTTTTGGGCAAATTGGCTGTTTTGTGAAATAAAATAAAATAAAATAAAAATAACCATAATTCTCATTATCAAAGAATTATGTTTAATTGGACAAAGGAAGTGGTTACTTTAGGACCTAAAATAGAGTTTCTTAATCTCTACACCACTGTGCGTATAGACATGGTGCAGCTTATACGAAATAAGGAATTTAAAACGAAACTAAGAAAAACTGAGGCTAATTTTAAATAGGAATAGTTATAGATTCTAATAGATTATCAATCGTCAATCGATCTAAAGCAGTGGTGCACAACCTGCAACCCGCGAGTTCATTTCCTGTGGCCAACTTAGCTAAATAAAATATACAAGAGTTTGTGGTATTTATAGTAAAACTAAATTTAAGAAAAAAAGGTTTGACATGATTTATTTTAATAGGTTCCGATTTATAGGAGTACGTGACCAAAACTAAAATTCAAAATATTAACGGTTTTCTTCTGATTTACAAAATACGAAAGCGTATAGAAACAAACTTTTGTCTTCAATATTTATTCACATTAATACATAAATATTTTTTAAATCTACACCCGCGACTGCAAATTTAACCAAGTCAAGCTGTAGGTCACCTACCCCCTGCGGTCCGCATACGAAATGTAAATGTATAAATTGACCCCGGGACTAAAAAGGTTGTGCATTACCGATCTAAACAGTGTTAGAAGTAACATTCCACAAAAATAGCTGTAGATAAAGCATCCTTCACACAGTTAAAGTTTCTCTCATTTTACTTTAGTTTATTACAAGGAACTGTAAATTTTAATTTAAAAGGTACACTCGATAATGATAGCAAACATTTACTGAGGTAGAAAATATTAAGCAGAAGAGTGCAACCGCGAATAGAGGTAGGTAATGACAGCCGACAGGTGTACGAAGTGTCAAAAGGTGTGCAGATGCGTGTAATGCGATCATCACAGGATCCCGATTGTGAAGTGTATGGCAATAGTACCTAAAATTCGAGTACGTATATCATATAGAATTAACAGATGAATTTAGTTAGCAACCTCTGCAAAGTGCGATTTTTGGGTGCTGAATTTTAAAACACAAATAAGTGTAAAAATTTCTATTTCTAATCTTTAATAGGTATATATAAATAATTTCAAACAATATCCCAGTAAATACCCTCAACCAGTTAAAATACAAATCAGAACGTTACCTTTAAAAAACATCGTAGAATATAAATTCTTTTCCCCCTGAGTGACACAATTCTTCAACGCCCCGTGTCAATTCGTCAACTGATCGACACGCTACGGCGGAAGAAAGATAAGATGAGACACGAGGCACAAAACAGTCCACTGGGCAGTTGGGCACTCCCTCACTGCACACGCAAGCCCAGGCCGGAAAAACGAAAGGAAATGGTGAAATAACAGACCAAAGAAACACGATTTTGGTGAATCAAAACAATAAAAGAGGCTCGTAATTATCCAGTAAAATAAACACACTCTTCTTTGGCCTATTTTTCGCTTTTTAAATTAGAACAAGTAAAGCGTTATAAACAGAGATGGCCATCGTTTTGGACACAGGTTTTTGTTAAACGTTAATTTTCACAACTCACTCAAAATGTTTAATCGAAAGTTCCACAGATATTTTAAACTTTTTTTAAGGTAGCTCAAAAACTGAGCTGAATTGATTTGGACACACTTTTAGGTTTTACAACAAATATTTACACTGAAAAAGGTTAGGTTATGTTCACTTGTAGTCCGTTGTTCGTTAGCCATCCATAACCTTTCAAATCATTATCCACTCTGGATAAGATAAGGCAATACAAATAACTGATGTCTACTGATTTGAACGGTGGCTTTTATTTAATTTTTCACGTTTTCATAACTAAATAAAGCGTAAAATTACACTGAGACTGTTTGTTAGGTTATGTTCACCTTTAGTCGGGTCTTAGATAGCCGTCAAAGCAATACACCAAAAAGCGCGCGAACACAACTAAGGGCAGTTGTAGTGAGAGTTACCATCAGATATAATTCAAAATACTGTGGAATTTACGGGCGGTAAAAAGGCATCACGGAGGTGGGATATAAAACGACGATTTGGCGCAATTCTCGACATCCGGCCGCCGCGTAGCCCACAGCCCGGAGTAGCGGGGTAGGGGTAGTTGTGTTACTCTATACTTTTATTCCGCGGATGGTGTTGGCGGCCTGGTTGGGAGGGGTGGTAGACTGGTCGGTTTGGGAACTCGCGAGACGTGGCACCCCGCGCGAGGGTAGTTTACGACTGACCGCCGTTTCTGTTTGTTGTTTCGGGGTACCTGGAATATTTTGACAGGGGTTGTGCACTCTTATACACCTTTACAAGGAGATTATAACTATACATTTTTATTTTAGTTGACATAATTCGGATTGGATTTTTCAGAAGACAATTCACCTTACGAAAGAAGAGATTTTATAATAACCGCTGTCTGCCTTTTTGCATGTGATTTGAAAATCAATCAGTATTCACACGAATACTGAATTCCTGACTAGCCAAGTTAAAAACATAATAATATTCTGTATTATACGTTATCTACATTGTATAGAAATATGAGTTGACTTAAACTGACACAAGTCGGGAATAGAAAGAAAGTTTTTTTAACGCAAACACCAATTTTAAATTTATTTTTATTATATTAATTTTCCCATTAAAAAAAAAATTGGTTCCGCAACCCTTAAAGTTCCAGGGTGGGAAACGGGAGACAGTGACAAGGATGATCGATACACAACAATAGCCGAAATGGCCCATTTACAAGAAGGCTCTGCTCGTTTACAATACCCCAACACAATATGCTGTGTTCAACCCCCAAATGCCAAAGAGCCCAATACTAAATATAGCCTTACATTCATTGTTTTAGGTACCCTAATGAGGTCACTGGCAAAACAAGGGGGAGAAAATAAATACAAGCTTTCGGAAGGTTTGAGGAACCTAAAAGACCCCCACAGCATCCGACATACGCCCTAGGAAATTTATATTAAAAATGTGTGCGGATTTACTGTAGAAATTATTAGTGTAAAAAAGTCGACATAAAAAATGTTACTAAAAAAAAAAAACAAAGCGCAGTCCAATGTCTGTTAGTTTGGAGATACATCGCCCTTTCCAACTTCACATGACCCGACTCAAGTAATTGATTCACTTCATCGTTTCGTGTCTTCTTCGGGTGTCCCCGACTTATTTTCATTTATTTGAAACACACATTATTAAACAATAAAATGGAAGAAAGCTTTGACTGCCAACTACGAAAAAATTCCGTTTTAGGACAGTCAAATTGACAAGTTTAGTTCATATTAAGTGCATTATAAAAAAATCGAAGGAAAAAAGACTAGTATTGACATAGTATGGTAATATAATATATCTAGAAAAAAGTATAATTATTAAGTATAAAAAGATGCGAAGAATAGTACAAAAAAAACTTATGAACGTACTTATGAAGAAATGAGTAAACAATTGTATATGTGTTTTATAGGTACTGGTTAGTGCTATGAAGAAAAAATGCCTTAAAATTGAGTACCAAAAAGAAATAATATTATTGAGTAATATTGATAAGATTGAGCTACGTATCACTCAGCTTTATGAGCCGACAATGGAACTCATGGATGCAGCCCGAAGAGGGCGCAGCAAATGGTTAATAACATATTAAATATATTTTGTTCAGTTAGTACAAAAAGTATCTTAAATAAATTGTTTATGACCATATGTTTGTCCTTATTCTACTACTCACTTTCCCGTCATTTCTCAATAATAGTTTTTCGTTACTTTATTCAACTCCAATCAATTTAGCTAAATGATCAAGAAAACTGCTTTTATTTATATATTTTACAGCGAGCATCATTAAATGATATGCATTTATCGATAATGCTTTTATTTTTATAGCATACATAATACGATAGCATTATCAATATAATGATTAGATGGCACGTAGCTATAATAGGAGTGGAAAAATTGGATGCACTCAGCCAACGTGAGTAGTTGTAAGATTTGAAGTACACTACTACGCCATTTCTAGTAAAATTTGAGATTTTTAATGTTGATCTTTCAGCAGGGCGATACCGAGAGTATCTTCCAAAACAGATGCAAAATAAGTACCTACCTATATCAGTACTTTACTTCAATACCTATACATAATAATTTATAAAAAATTCCAAATTTTTCTAATAAAACTGTGTTCATCTGAAGCGACCTGCGAGGTAAGTATATTTTTCTGTATCTGTCTGTACATAATTAGTTAAAGAATAGAAAATAATATTTGTACAACGCCCTTGAGGTGATTTTTCGCAAAAACGGCGCTACGCAAAACATCTAATTATTATTATTATGAGTAAAGACCTGAAAACTTCACGTTTGCTATAAAGCGAAATTCGCCATTTTTACGCAAAAA
The DNA here is from genome assembly GCA_022606495.2 of Halesus radiatus. NCBI lineage: Eukaryota > Metazoa > Arthropoda > Insecta > Trichoptera > Limnephilidae > Halesus > Halesus radiatus. The sequence goes on from JAHDVE020004597.1 coordinate 39,748, forward strand.
ACACAAATTTTGCAATTTTCACGAGAATAAGGCGAAATTTCGAATTTTTTACGCCATTTTCTAGTATTTTAAAATTAAAATAAGTTAAATGATACAAATATGGTTTTGACAACCTTCAAAAGCCATAAAATTGAGCGTAGCTCACATCACGTCGAAAACGGAGAAGGCTGGCATATTTTTTTGATTACATAAAAATGCCAATTTTTTTACTGCAAAATACCAAAATACAAAAAAATTACACTGCTTTACTCTCAAAAAGGCGAATTCCGCACACGATAACGTATAATTCACTACGCCATTACTTAAGGACCAAACAAAAACTTTCGCCCAAACGAATCATTATTCCGAAACCGGTCGACGTCAACATTTGAAATAAATTAAGTGGTCTAATACTCTAATGTATTATTTTTTTCGCAATCTAAGCGCAAATTTAACAGGACAGCATCTCGGAATTATGCTGAAAATAACGTTATAGTATAAATTATGTAAAAATTAAGATTATGTTAAGACAGTGAAACTTACTTATACGTGGAACTTTGCAGAAGCTTTAGGTAATCCTGGAAGGCTGGAATAATGGAGATAAAAGTTGCTGCTTACCTGGAAAAGAAAGAAAAAAACATTTAAAAATTTTGAAATTGTGAATTGTTTAAACAGAATCAGTTTACATCACAGAAACAGATTCTTTTTTAGTAGTTTCCTCGTTGCTGAGGATCGTGACCTCCTCTCCAATCTTCCTGGTGGACAAGGCTCCTCCACTCCTCGTGGTCCTGCGCTGCGTAGAAAGCTGTGGACACCGAAGCTCCGGACTTCTGTGATACGTGGTCCGCAATCTTCTCCTGCTTCTTCTGTCTTCCACTTTGCCAGTGACCATGAGCTACTCCAGGTGTGATTTCTCAATTTGGCGAGCAACGTGTCTTAGAATACGCAGTAGGCAGACAGTTGATAGCCTATTGTAGACGCCTAGCTCTTCCAGAGTAGTGCGCATGGAATTCTGAGATTGCAATGGATTAGACTATTTACAGGGTTATTCAAAATTAATTTCTAACTAAAATAATATTTCTACATAGCATTGAAAGAGGAGGTCCGAAAGTTTAGAATCCCACCGTTAGATCGCTCATAGTTGTTCAAACGACCGCCAGAGTGCTTGCGCCGCCAAGCAGCCATTACGAGTCAGTTGTGAGTAAAACGGCTACTATGCAACACTGTATTCGTGAAATCTGAAAAACTGATTTGGAAACTGTAGTGCAGCTTATCTATCGTCTCCATTTTAACATTGAAACACTATTTAAAGAGCATTTGCCGTTGGTATCACCAATTTGAGCAAACTGGAAGTCCGTTCGGAGGATTCCATTATTTCGAATACTCCTGTATATACGTAACGCGCACACCTAATCGAAAAAGGGCTATACCTAATATACTCATGATGTCTCCAGCTTGTCAATTAATCATTTAGAGAATTAATATTTTCACCTTGAAAACATCATAAAGAAGATATATAAGAATGGGAAATATTATTGTATCTGCCTACTTTTTTAAGCACTTTACATCAGTTTTAAGTGGCGAAAGAAAATTTAAATATACGGAAAATATAAAAAGGAAGACGTAAAATAAAAATATGTAACAGCAAGAAATAAGAGAGAGTTTAAATAATAAAAAATCAAAAAGCATTAATGACTTTGAAGACAGCAAAGGAGAAAACTTGCCATGATATCTTATACATGCTTGACGTTATAACCCCAGAGTAAAGACATATTTTAAAACGCTGTAGTCATAACTGAATTATGTGCGTAGTGTTTCGTGATGAACTTTATTTGATTTTTAAAAACGAAACTATCAAACAAAATAGGCTTTAAATTTAACGATACAAAAAGTTTGAAGGGTCCGCAATAAAATGTTAGTAATTTATTCATAGTGATTTTGTTTCACATTTCCATTGTTATTGGGACTAGGGAGGGTGGAGGTCCCTTGAATATGAATAAAAAAGGGATGACGGAGGCTTTGGGAAGACAATAAATCCAGAAAAGGATTCAAGGACCCGCAGGACGTGGCCGGGGAGTGTTTTATTGTTAAAGTTGGAGCATCAGGTGGTCGGAGGAAGGATGGACCTTTCTTTCGCGGAGACGGATTATTATTAAAGAAAGAGAGAATGATGGAAAATCGTTAAAATATCTGTGATCTTTAGTTAGCACCTAAAAAAACACACTGTGTAATAATAATACTAATAATACTTGGATGACTTACATAGCGCCGTTTTTGTGACAAATCACCTCAAGGGCGCTGTATAAATACTACTAGCTAGATTTTATCTATTATGTACAGATACAAAAACATACTTACCTGGTAGGTCACTCCAGATTAAAACGTTAAATTACAAAGTTTTCGCTTGCACGCACAGGACACAATATTAGAAAACACTGCACATTGCATGATTTTGCAGTTACTCTTGAAACCCCATTAGTCATTGATATTATATTTATTAGATAATTATTGGCAAAAGAAGAGTAGGTATTTATTTGAAACATTATTTAATTTGAGATTTTCGATAATAATTATTTACAGTTACAAATACTTATATTTATTTATATTCATGGATATGACTTTCGAAGATTATCTCGTAAATTCCATGGACGTGTGAATCAATAGACCCGCCTTAACTTTAGACCAGTCAGTCGCTGAGTTGGCATAGCGTTTGCGTCTCATCCAGGCGTCGTGAGTTCAATTCGTTGGCTGGCTAAGTCTTCCATTACGACACAAGCAACATCTTCCGCTTACCGTGATGGTAGTAGGAGATTTTCAAATATTGGCAGATTATTTGTAAATCATTTGTAGCTTGAGTTAGCAACATACAAAGTGATGTTTAGGTCCTTTATTGAAAGCTGGCCCTATAGATGGTTTGTCATTTTATTAAGTTACCAGTAAAAGTACTCGGCGTTGCCCGGGGTCACGAATGGTTTGAGATTGTGATGTGTTACCCCTACCTCTACCCTACAATCTAATATCAAATGTGCGAAATTTTATCAAAATTCTGCTTTAAGGCGTGACCTTCCTCCTTTTTCGAGGGTCAAGTGTGCAAAATTTCATCAAGTTCGAAATAAAAGTGTAGTTTTGTATAGAAAACAAACACACACCGCCCGACCGGGACATTCTTCTTCAGATAATAGAAGAAGAAGATGTATCCCTTTTCATTTGTCATAACAACAATGATAAATCAATCCAATGAACTAACATTTTCCTCAATTTACTGGAACAATTGAAAGATTGACATTTCCACCAACAAACTTCATTTTTGGCCTTATCGTATTTTGACCAGAGACTACCAAAAGACTATAAAGAGATGTTCCTAGTAACGCTCTTGTGAAAACACCAAACAAAAATTAACCTTTTCTTTTAAAGTTTGTACCTATTTTTAGAATGTTTTAGATTTAGATTCTTTTGCATACTATTCCATGTAAATCCGCTTATTTACCATACTGTCTATCTTTGCAATCTAAGGGACGGTTTTATAACCATCCGTTCGTAACGCTTGATGCCATTTTTAACTAATATTTGGTTTACCGCCCGATTTCGCCGTTTTATAAACGTTCGTCAGATTACCGGTCGTTTGACAGCTATCAGTTGTTGACCGACGATCGCTTATTTGAAACCGTGCATTATTTTAATTAAAAAGACAATATATAATTTGCATCTGTGAAATAAATTCATCATCGAGCAGTGAAAATGATGACGAGCGAATGGCAATTATTCTAGACAAAAAAAAGGACGGATAACGGTTCGCTACATAACAGAAATTAGATGGTTCGTTCATAAAACTGGCAATAAGAAAACCTTTATATTTATCTTTCTTACTTGTCAGTAAGAAAGAAAAATATACTTACTGACAGTATATATATATATATATAGGGATATAGACCCAACATTCTGACTATTTTTTACAATATGATAGTTTGCGAAAGATCCGAATAATATGTAAATAGCAGAAATCGTCAGAAACCATAAATGAGCAGACTTAAGTTTTTTCTAGCTTTTAAGGCGAGGCAATATTTCACAAAAATGGAGCAATAGAAAATAGCAAGTTCTTTTTATTATTATTATTCTAGTCTTAAGGAAATCTAAAACGAGTCGTTTATGAACTTGGTAATAGCGAAATTACGTTAACCGAGGTATTACGATTTAATTACTGGTATTTACCGCACAGTTAGAAAGAATATACAAAAAAATCCCTTAAGAAGTAAGATTTGAAAACTTTGTTAAGGATTTTGCAAAAACTGTGCGTTTTTTTTAAATATGAATACCCCCCGACGTTCCGGAGCTAGTAGGACTATGATACCCCCGATTGGGGCATGTCGTGAAGTTGAAGGGAGCGGGGAAAGAATGAAGATGGAAAATAGGAAGGCCAGGAAGTATTTGTCTGTTCAGATCTGGTCATTAAACAAGGTTAAAGGCATTTCCAACAACGTTTCAGTTTCGAATAGTGGTTGTTAGATCTACTATTACCCACCAAAATAATGCAGCTTCGAAAGAACCGTTAAGTAGTAGAATGTAAAGTAACGAAATTAATTGATAGATTTGGTTGACCGTAGTATAGGCTAGATGAAGGTTCAAAAGGAACAAGGATTAACTAAGCACTTACCGAATAACTTTCATACGAAACGAACAACCTGCTCCCACGAGAAATGTATTATTTCTTCAATTTATTGGAATAACTTATTGAAGCTTATAAACCCCAATCGAATCCAGGACCCCTGTCGTACAGGGACTTGTGCAGATGCGATCAATACCTATTTATTTTCTGTGTTCTTCAATGATTAAGTATTATTTCTTGACAAATAATATTAGAAAACTAATAGTAAAAATAAAGTGTTGCCATTAAAAAAAGACAATCGTGTTGGTTAGGGAAAGTAAGGGCTGGATAAATACCAATTAAGGTACGAACCAACCTCATCACCAGTTCAGTAACAGTGGTCTTTCTCCAGGGCGATGTATTATTGGAATTATTTACGTATTCCGTCGAGACGAGAAAGGTTAATTTAATAACAAGGGATGGGCGAATTATTGATTATTTTTAAATAACATTTCAATAGAGATAAATGAAATAAATTAATGTGAAACTGATATGATCAAGACATATTTTTCAATTCTTGCATGAATTCTCAGCTTTGTATTATTATAATATAATATGAAAATTTGTCAGGATATAAAATCCATTACAGAGAGTAAAGTGGATAAGTAGGAGTTACGAAACAGTTAAAGTGGATACAGATTTGTTATGTTATCCCGAGACTTATGTCAACATTGTGACAAGTAATGTATTTACAACCGCATTAGCAGGACATTATTCAAAATCTTAAATAGGCACGGCGCCAAACTAGAAAACAAAAGAAACATAACTCAAAATCGAGGTGAAAAAAAGCGAATAAAAAAAGTAAATTGACACGGTTCAACTTTACAAAGCCAGCCTTTATTGTTTCAAATTTACATTAAACGTCGATAAAATTTACATGTGGGATTACAAAGTGTACAACAGAAGCGGTCGATACTGATGAATTTGACAGTTATTTGTCGCTTGGTCGCCATTGCAAAATTACCCGGATAAAGTGGATTTGTTAATATAAGGACTGAACTCCGCCGTGAATAATCTTCCGTGGTATTATTTTTGTAGTATTTTATGTGTGGATCATTTATTTTTTATTGTATAATATTAATTACATACGATGGAAACTTGTACCCGCTAAGCCACTGCGAGTAGCTTGTCCGCAGGAGTCTAGTTCAACAATATTATATAATACAACAACATACAAATGTAGCGCAAAATTAGAACAATATAGGTGCATGCATGTTGTGATCAATGAAAAAAAAATGAAAACAGCATAACAGTTTTGTTATAGAGATACTAGACTCTAATTACTTAATAATATTATAAAAAATATCAAAATATCAGTAAGAATTAAACACATTGAGAAATAAAAAAAAACAGCAGTACAGTTTTGTTACAGTGAGGATAGAGTTAATATAATAGTAATTCTTAAATAATTTTAACGATATACCCTCTGCTATCAAGGAGATATACAATCGAGGAGACCAACATATTTGTTCAATAGACAATATAAGAAAGAGCAAAACAGCGTAAATACAGCAGATATCAAGGAGCTATACAACCAAGGAGACCGTCATATTTGTTACCATCAATACACAAGGCTACTTTCCAAAAGCCAACACTTTAACATCAGTGGGAATTTCGTCATAGAGCAATTGTTTTTAAATTCGCATGGCAACTTGTTAAATATAAATGGTACAATGTATTCAAGGGTTCGTTGACCATATTTATTTTGAAATATTGGTAGTATCATTTCTATATTTTGTGTGAATCGTGTATTGCGTATATGATCCACCACTGTCTTATACGGACTGTCAGATATATGTTACAGTAGAACTTTTTACCACAAAAGAGAAGTATTTAGCATTATTTCGTAACATCTCTACTGAATTGTAAATCTAGTTTAAAATGACTAAGTTATAATTCGATTGAGTGCTTTTTTTGTGTTTTAGCGGAATTTAGTTAAAAGCTTTTTAATAAATGCGGGTTTATAAAATGTTTTAAGCTCGTTGGCGAGAAAAGGCATTAGAATTCAATTTTGCGGTTAAAACATCTTAATACTTTGTAAAGTTAACCCGAAAAGCAATAAAATCACCTCAATAAGGATTTGACTTTGAAATTAAAATTTTGACAGTTTTAGTACTTCGTTGTATACCCACTTTAAGAAAGCTAGGTACAACTATAGTCATATGGGTGCTATATTCCGTACTATATGTTATGTATTATTCATCGGTTTTTTATAAAGGTTGCGATCACATACAACTTTGTACAAGACTTCAAATAAATGAATAGGTACTAAAAAATATTAATTGCTATTGTGTTCAATTCGTAGAATAATAATAATTGGATAATTTGTATAGGGCCGTTTTGGTGACAATAACCTCAAGGGCGTTAATACGGGGAATAATAGAGATACGACAGCTGATTTCAGGGATTGTGGGAAATCACCTGTGCTAAGTGACATATTAAAAAGTTGAACTAAGGGAGGTATTTCATTGCAACACTTCTTTAATAGCCATGTTGGAATAGGATCGATTGCACACTGCTTGTTCGGTGAAGCAAGTATTAACTTCCGAGGGATGTAGATCTGAAGGCAGATGAGGTTCCGCTATAGATTTCCGGAGTTATGTCAATTGTATTTTGTGCATGAACATCGGCAACAACTGTCTTAACCGAGTTTCAAAGACAAAGTGGGTTAATACGTTTTGAGTCAATCCTATTTGTCCAATATTCAGGCCTTTTTGAACGAATTAGGATTGTGTACTTTTTTGAGTCAGTAACAGTAGGACTTCTCCAATTTACGCATTAACTGAACTGCATTTGAATTTTGAATCTGGGTGCAGTTCTTTCTCAACTATATTCAAAGATCATGTACGATGTTATAGTAGTGAAAACATTTTCTCAAAAATCGCAGAACATTTCTTAAGGCCATTCTTCCCAACCCTACTGAGCAATGGCTGAGCCGAAAGTTTCCTCAACACCGTTCAAATGCAAATTTAGGATATTCATTTGTTGTGCATTAAGGTAGTTATAAAAAGGGTCAACAGGGTAAACCAACGTCACCGAAATGTCAAATGTCATTATTAGTTGACGATCTTTTTACGCGATTCAATTATTGAATGACAAATATGTATTTCCATTTTCGAATGTCAAAACATGTTTATTGCGTGTTTTAAATAGAGCTGAAGAGAACCCAACTTATTTTAGTAATTATAAGCTACGTTTTGTCTTATTTTTTCACTCATCGAGAAACGTCAAATGTCAAACGTCCGAAACGAACATTGTGCTTCGCGGCATTATCAAAAGTTATATTAACACTTTATTTTCAACATATTTTTAACACACGCGTTTCTGAAGTAAAAAATGTTAGTTTATGTTTTAGTTTTTAAAGCGGGGAAAACAGATTTTAATTGTAAGTACCTCACAGAATAGATAAATTTAATTATCATAATTATTTTCAAAGTAAAAATCGGTGTTAACCGAAAATATTATTAAATCATTTGAAACACTATAAAAATGGAGGTAAATATAATCATATGAGCAATGTGGCCCAATGACGGCCTCCATGGTCGAGGGGTAAGGCTCTCGACTACGAATTCGAAGGTCGCGGGTTCAAATCCCGGCGTGCGCAAGTAAATTTTATTTAATTAATTTGTGTTGTTTCACAATTAATTAATTTAAAAATAATATATGGTATCGTTAACAATACCCATGGATCTGAAAAATTAATTAAAGAAGACTTATGTCACTGAACTCAATGCAAAACATAAATTAGAAGCCACTTATTATTATAAACAAACTGATGTGTACCCGGCCTTGGTGGGAATTTTTACAAAATATATTTTTAATAAGGTTATGAAGTTGAGAAATCTTGCATGTCGTTTGTGTGTCATAATTGATTTGACAGCGATCTACTATCTTCAAACAAAGAAACAAACAAAAAAACGTTCATTTGAAAAATTAATTTCATTCCAAAAAATTAATTAAAAAAATAAAAAAATTAATAAAAAAAATAAAAAAATAAAATATTCTACTCAAACAAACCTTCTTCTTTTGAATATGTAATCTGTGGCTAACCAGAGTGGTATTTCTATGGGCTAACCTAAATAAAACATGGTGGGTTCAATGTTTTTCATACTAATTTTAAAACGTTATAGAAACAGTTTTATTGAATTTCATTCAAACTACTCTCGAAACCTTTCCGGCAAGTATTTAATAAGAACAAACTGTGCTATTTTCAGCGAAACCGGTATAGAAATTTTCGAGAAAATTGAGGACAGACAGAAAGAGACAAACTTGGTATTTATATATATAAATTTAAGTGCCTAGATAAAATAATATTTTGTGGTAATACCGCCGAGGGCGTCGTTGTAATATATTTTAGTTTTGCATGCGTCGTTTATGAGAAAGACCAATTACCAGTGGTATACCTTTAATGACATTGTTAGCCGGTTGAGGCGATCTAGGATCTATGTTCTCTGCATATCATTACGGGCCAGTCCGAAGGACAACAGATTAATCTACTTACAGCTTACTTGTGTATAATTCAATCCAATGTCAAGAGAGTTGGGCGCCATCAAACTTGCAAATAATTTTAAGACGGTTCATAATTCTCAGTCTCAGCAGTTCAGATTTTAACTATCAATAACTGGACGGGATAAAACCATTGGAATACCACACACGAGATTAACCGCAATGATAACCAGACAACTATGAAAGTTATACAAAATTAATGAAAAAATTTTTAACACTCCTGTTCCGAAGGGGGATAATACATTTACTCCAAACGATAGTTTTGTACGGTATCTAACTTGTTTTTTTTTTTACATCAGATTTAATTTAGGTAATCCTAGAAAAAACTATTCGGTTATCAAACTGAATTTCAAACAAAATTATCCAATTACTGTGTTATAAGATGTTAAATAAAATCTATCAAATTCCAACGAAATTACTGCGGCGCGACCCCAGTACGTATCACAACTACTTTCAAAAAAATTCTCATCGCAGAGAGGCTGCGAGTGCGGTCGTAAAAGGTGCACTTTACTGGAAAGGGCTACAATAATATATTTAAGTCACGCTCGCCTTCGTACTATCCCGCTTACCGTTTTGCATTATTTACTTATTGACTGCTGGCCGAAGTTGGGCGATTTCCGGTTAAAACTGTAGTAGGTAACCAATATCTGAGTGTTACTGGAAAGGGCAAAAGAAATATTAAGAGTCACTTCGCTTCGCGATTTTATAGGAGACAAAGTGACCCCACTTCGGATCGAGCTTAAAAAGTGGTCCAAGACAAATTTTTGTTCTGATTATGGCTAGCCACTAAGAATATTAAAAAAAATATTATTCCACTTAAAACAGATCATCCAATTCGTCAGTAAACTGATTATAATTTCTTCATACGATTGGTATTCGCTTTGAGGCAATTATTAAATAATAATACCTCAAATGTAATAATTAAAAACACCCCTAATACTATCCAACCAGCTTTTTATACTAATAATAAATTTAAAAAATATATATTTTAAATAAAAAAGATAAAGATAATATTTTAAATAAATCGAGGGTATATAAATTAATTGGTAATGATTTCAACTATTTTTACAAATAATATTCAGTATTAGAGTTAAGGAACACCTAAGGTGTTTAAATAATAACAACTATTCTGAATTCGCAAATCATATTTTAGAAACCAATCATACATTTGACATAAATAAAGGTTTAGAAATTTTACATACAAATACAACCGGTTTACAAATAGACAAATTTGAAATTTTAGTAATGAGAAAAAGCGTTGGTAGTGAATTAAATTTAAAAAGTAATCAAATATTTTTTTAAAATAGCTGTCTCTTGAATTTATTTTCATAGTAATAATAATAATAAAAAATATTTATATATATATATATTTAATTTCTAATATAAATTTGTTAATCAATGTTTATATATATATTTGATTCATTACTTACATTTTAATCAATTTTTTGTTTATGTTGATAATTTGTCTATTCTTATATTACTGTGTTCTAATTTTTATCATTTATCTACATTTGACATTATTATTTTTTATATACTACTGATGAAAAAAGCATCGCTTTCGAAACATGTAGATATATGTGTATTAATAATTATTGGTGAATACAAAGTATATTATATAATTCATTTAGTAAATTGGTTGTTCAGGAACCCTGAAGACAAATAATATCGAAGTAAATCGATCGCTTCCCGAAAAGTGCCCATCTTGAAGAATTTACATCCATGCACCGTGGACAATCCAGTCCTACGCATATGATTTTTTCTCGATTGTACGACCGCTAAATTTGCATAGCCCATCGAAATGCGTCGATAATAAACATGGCCAAATCCCACGCGTGTGGGCCAACGATAAATAATAATGGGCAAAGAATTATATTAAACATGTACATCTGAATTTTGAATGTATAAATTCGTGATTATTTATGGTGAGGCGACATACACATCAGACGAAACATTTTGTTTGTGTTGTAACAGACGACCGATGGTGGCACATGCTATTTTGGATAAGAAATGTAAGTTCACTTTAAAAGTGGAGGTTGCGGATTCAATACTCAGAAAGTTATTGCACGAATTGGATATTCTTGTAATTGAATTATTTATCAACGTAAGGTTCTTGATGATGATACATCCACGAAACATGTTGCGATCAAAGCTCAATCTAACAAATAAATTATTTAAGGATCATTAGGTACAGCGCACTTGAGGTGCTAAAAGACGGCTAACTAATTAACTAATACCATCACGCCGTTTCCCCGTAACGGTAGGTAGAGAGGACGGATCGCCAAAAAACTCGGTCTTGCCAAACACTCTTTGCTTCATTCACATTCAAGCATCGTCTCATACATACTCTTCTGTTATTCTGACTCTTGACATGGTCTGACTTAAGTATTTGGTTCACTTGGTTGTGCCATGTTTTCCTCGGGCGTCTCTGGCTTCTTCCTCTATGAATATTACAATCATATATTCTCCTTACGCTCCTTTCTTCGTTCAGCCGCTTTGCATTCTTTGCGAATCACAATATTTTCCCCATGGTCATAGACAGTTTTATCAGACATACGCCACAGGGATCTCATTTCTTCAACATTCAGTTTACTTTCGTCCTTCCTCTGCCAGTTCCACGCCTCACTGCCATACATCAATCCAAAGGCGGCGCTAAATAAATTATCCAATTATTATCACGAACGGGCTATCACTGAGTATCCACTTTTTTGTTTTTTTTTGTTTTATATGAATACCACACAAGAGTCCCAAACTGCTCCCAACCGTCTGGAGCCAGTGAGACTATGGCATTCCCAATTGGGGAATGTTGTGAGGCTGAAGAGGGGAAAGAGAAGGGGGAGAGGAAGGTGGTGAAAATGGGAAATACCTGGCTTTTCAGATCTGGTCACCAAACACGGCTAAAAGCCATTTCAAGCAACGTTTCAATTCTGAATGGTGGTCTTTCACCAGGGCGATACTGAGAGTATCTTCTACTCTGGAATGTGCGCAAATAATTCGAGTGACCGTTCAGTTTAAATTTGTCCCAAACGGAAATCTTTGATTAGTAATTTTCGCTCACTAGTACTTACACTTAGCACACACAGCTAAGTCACTCGGTTTCAAGAATTAAACTACGCTAGACACTTATTTTATACTGTTCACGTTTACATAACGATTCGATCTATTTTAATTTGTGAAAGACGGTGAGAATATCACAGATGTAACCAATTTTCTAGTTAAACCCGTCACTTTTTCATTTTTCATCTTCAAGATATTTAAAAAATATCAGTATTACAACAGTCCCTTAAATCAGGGGAATAAATGGACCATCAAAACTAACCAGCGCGTTTCTAGTGTAGTAAGGTTTTGTTCCCCTTGATGTTGTGTACACAAAAAGAATAAGATCTTACTAGAATTTCTTTTACAACATAAATATAATATTTTTTCTATATTCGACATAATTCCATATAATCCGTAACTTAATACTAATTCCATTCAGAGAGAAAGTAGGCAATCGATACGAGCGTTCCTCCATTCCCATCGAGGAGATATTACTGAGGAATAGTGAGGAATGTCAGATTATTTCATTAATAAAGCCCACGAGGAATTCGTATCACTTAGGGGGATCCCTTAATCTCAAATGACATGACTCATACATCCATATCCATAGTCCGTAGGGATCCCCCAATTCGGGAAAACAATAATAATTAATTATTATACCAGTGCGTTTCCGCAGTCTTGTGGCCTTGTACAGGGTAAGCTGAAACCTGCCACAAAAGGGACGAGATATCTTTAAAAATAAACTACGTGTTGACTTTCTCGTTGAACATCTTACAGTATTAATATCATAGAGTCCTATGTTAATCGCCGTGTAGACGCGAATAGTATTCTCCTCTTACGCAATAGAGTCTGCAATTCAATTCATACCACGATGAACATACTGTGTTATTTTTATATGTGTTCAAAACTGGAGTGCAATGTGAATAGTTCGCTAATTTTCATATACGTTTTTTTATAGAACGTAAAATGAACATACTACAAATTTAAGATTTTACACATATTTTTCAAGATACCTGATAGTTATGTTTTCGGTAATGAACGTAATCACTGTATCTCTATTGCAAGGAATACAGTAGTAGAGTATTAGTGAAAAATCTGTAACTTTTATTAATTTTAAAATTGTATTCCTACCCAGTATTCTTACCTGGAAATAAATATATTTCATCACATACATATTAAAATCTTAACCGGAAAACATAGAGAGTCTGATTACTGAATCATTCAAAACTCTCAAATGGCGAGCTCTGCACAGCATTTTCTGTGTAGGATTTATAGATTTACGCAATTATTTTCTCCTCGCAATGTCAATTTCATACAGCCCTGAACATCTGTCTCAAATTAACCCTAACATACCATCGAAATGTATCCACCACACCAAAATATTTTACACATTAAACAACAAAATAAACGTTGCAAGGTAATTCACCAATATCCCGAGATTTACAAATATTCAAAAATCTTAGTCCCAACTCAAATCATGACATATTTTTTTACTATCTGCTGTAATTTAAGAAAAAAAAACATTACTCGTAACTTAAACAATGCGCACTCACAACTTTATAAACAAGTATATTTTTTAATTAATTAACTTTACAAACATTCATATGCCACCAAGACCGACACGGCAAAGCGTTTTTTTTATTTGCCCGTATGCTGGACCAATCTCAGGATAAATTCTCGAATTCCCCGTATTTGTGCGCAATACTCGTATAACGCACAATTTCACAATACCGACATTCTTCACAATACCTTTTCAAAATATCGAACCGAAGTTAAACGTACGACCACAAATTGATGCGCGCGTATAAAATGTACGGACAGCATCTCCTGTCCCGATCCTATCTTCCTCTTCCCCCTTCCTTCTTACTTTGTTTTTTTCTTTATCTTGTTAGCTTCATAAATGAAATATCTGTATTTAACCACTGTTAGCACAAGAAACTTTGTTGGCTTACCTTTGTTAAACTTTATTTGTATACATATTTGTACTAAAGGCGGTGTGTTTCTTACAAATAAACTCTCCACTACATAGCTAGGGAATGATTTGACGGGCTACCCCTACTCGGTAAAATGTATTTTATTTATTTATTACATATGAACATTTGTTAGCGGTTGACGTGTTACCCATCTCAATACGTGTGAAACGCATGTGTTGAGCTGACAATTTACAGGGGTGATTATTCTGCTGGGATATTTAGATGACAAATAGATTAATATATTACAATCTAATTTAAAATTATAAAATAATTTAGAAGCTGACAGGTTTATTGGAGAAAGCAACTTTTGTTTTGCGTATTTCTGATGTAACTAGGTAGGGAATTGAATAGCTTAATAGCATTTAATATAAAATTTCTTTGTACATAAGAGGTTTTACAAACTGAAAGATTAAAAGATTTTGCAGGCCGTCTTAGGGCTCTAGTGCTGGTTCCTTCTTCAATGTTGGTATGTACTCACTGACTAGATATTTCATAGAGACATGTTATTTGTACGCGACTCATTTTATACTGTTTGCTTGTTTCTAAATTTTTAAAAGTACAGATTAATAAACAAAAAAAGAGTCACGACACTTTGAAATAACTTTTTTATTGTCACCATATTTAATTCAAACCTTGAACCAAACCGGGTAGTAAACTAGAAATAACAAATAACAAAAAATATTTCAGGCCACCGTATACCGTATACAGGTTACCAGATGACAATACGTATTATAAAGATGTCCCACTATGACTATAGACTGTGCCTCCCTTGAGGTGATTTTTCACAAAAACGGCGCTATACAAGTCATCCAACTATCCAACTATTATTATAGTCACAGTGGATATTACATAGAATAGACGGTAATAATGCCAGGGAGTATTATAATTTTATTATCCCATCGCAGGGGGCTGGTCACGAAGTGGCAATAAATTTAATCTATTAACTTTGAGAAGGGTTGATTTCGAAGAAATTTGGTTCAATTTAACGTTTTCGATAAAGGCCATTTTGGTAAGTAATGGTAAAATTTGGAAAATTAATTAAACCGAACCCGAAAAATTCCAGCGATAGAATTATAAATTCTTTTATGTTTGAAAATGTAGATTTTAGAGTACCTAAATAATATTCATAATGTGTTTGACATTTATTAATTGCTTTTGTGTTTAATTCGTACAACTCCATTTAATTTATTTTTTTAAATTTAATGTTAATCAAATTTAAAATTATTATTATTAAGTTCTGGGAGTATTTATAGTTTTTATTATTGTAATAAAGAGGAAGCGTTGCATGTGTTGGGGCAAACGGTGATTTTACGGGGTGGTTTGATATCACAAGAGGTGTTAAGCAAGGCTGCGTAATGTCACCGTGGTTATTCAATCTATACATGGATAATTGTATGCAAGAATTGAAAGAGGTGGGCTTGGGCGCAAAAATGAGTAGTCTGCAAGTACGTTGCCTGTTGTATGCTGATGATGCGGTGCTGATTGCTAACAGTATGGAAGATCTACGGTCCCTCGTATAAAAGGATGAACGAAGTATCTATGAAGAATGAGCTAATGATGAATGTAAGTGGTGTTTGAAAGAGAGAGTACGAAAACAGTGAGCAATATAGCTGTGAATGATGAATTCTTGGAGCAGGTAGATGAGTTTGTATATTTGGAAGGTATGTTCACGAGAGATGAAAAGACTGATAGGGATATTGAAAGAAGGGTGAATTCAGGAAACTCCATTAACGGAGGACTGAACGCGGTTGACGCAAACAAAAAGTTGTCCAAAGAAGCGAAGCTAGCAGTCCACAATGGAGTGCTGATACCAACTCTGATGTATGGCAGTGAGGCATTAAACTGGCAGAGGAAGGATGAAAGTAGACTGAATGCTGTAGAAATGAGATCTCTGAGACGAATGTGTGGTAAAACCATGTATGATCGTATGAAAAATATTGAGATTCGTAAAGAATGATATAAGCGTAGTAAGCAAGATTAAGAAAGGGACGCTTAGATGGTTTGGGCATGTAGAGCGAATGAATGAAGAAAGGAGTGTAAGGAGAATATATGACGCGAATGTGAATGGAAGAAGAAGCCGGGGACGTCCAAGGAAGACGTGGCACGATTAAGTGAATCAAATACTAGAGTCGGGGCATGTCAGAAGTCGGAACAGAAGAGAATGTATGAAAGTGAATGAAGCAAGAAGTGTATGCCAAGAACGAGTTGTTTGGCGGTCCGTCCTCTTTGCCTACCCCTGCGGGGAAACGGCGTGATGGTTAGTTAGTTAGTTAGTTATATAAAGAGCTATCGAAAATTACAAGTACATAGAGGTTCTTAATCATAAAGTAATTAACAATATTTTTCAAACGTTTAACAGTGGCATAAAATAGAAACAAACTAAAACAACATTATAACAGAAATCATTAACGCCACATTATCCAAGCTACAATACTACATATTTTAGGATTCATCAAAGTGCTGGTATAGATGACGCTTTACTGTGTAAATGGAGTTGGCAAATACATCAGATATCAATAATAGCTGCTAAGGACAAATTTTTGGAAGACATAGTACATGACTACGTGATCTGTACTAGTGCAGTTTTTTTGTTATTTATTATGTGATTACCACACGAGAGTCCCAACTGCTCCCAACCGTCCGGAGACAGTGAGACTACGCATCCCCAATTGGGGTATGTTGTGAGGCTGAAGGAATCGAGGAGGGAAAGGAGATACAACATTTCGATTAATGTTTATGATTAAATTTAAAAGCGATGGCAAAATATTAACTGCCGACTAATCAGTTTTGTGGCCACAAACAGAAAGAAAACATAAATAAACCATCCCTAAACCCTGGTAACCATATTAGAAACGGTGTATTTGCCAAAAAGAAAAAGCGGACAAATAATAGAATCCAATTTTCATATATCGGAAGGTTTAATACAAATATGTAGCAATAATACGAAAGCTTATTACGTACGTTTTATTGCGAGTGGAGCATGTTCATCGGAAACCTTTTATGCGGTTTCTGTACGAATACAGAAAAAAAGGATTTATTTATTGAATGAGCTACATGAAATTAAGCCAATATGAGAGAGTTCGGGAAGCTGTGCGTGGGAGGGAAATTGTATTATTTGAGCTAATTTTTTTAGCGGAAAATATGGCATACTAGTCGGCACTTTCTTTTGTAAAATCTAAACCATAATTTGAAGATTTTATCATGTAAGTATTGTAGTATTGTAATTTTATTGTATTATTAAATAAGCCTTACGCGCCAGGAATCCTCGATCAACTCTAGACCAAGAAATCTGGATCGAAGGACCAATGAACGCGGCAGATTTTGTCCACCAGCCCGAGTTGGTAAGGCTTGGACTTTTGGAAGAATCAAGTTGTGTCGAGAAGTTCTTAACGTGGATGGTTATTTTTGCTTAGCAGATTCAAAACACTAATTTTTCAACACAGATATTATATTTATGTAATATGTATGATATAGAAAGGCTTGAATATCTCTAGGCTGTTGTCTACCGAGAATTTAGTGATAAAAGAAGAAGGAATAATGCAGTAGATGCACCTTTGACATTTGAAAGGCATAGAAAGGTACAGGAAATTGAGGTAAGTTGTCTATTAATTGGTTGCGTTCACAGTGAGTAAAAATTGTAACATAAAGGTGTAATCACACACTAAATTGAATTATAAATGGATGGTGTTTGAAAGAGAGAGTACGAAAACAGTATGCAATATAGTTGTGAATGATGAACACTTGGAGCAGGTCGATGAGTTTGTATATTTGGGAAGTATGTTTATGACAGATAGAAAGACTGATAGGGATATTGAAAGAAGGGTGAATGCAGGAAACTCCATTAAAGGAGGATTGTACTGGAAATTGTTACTTACTGTAACCAATGTACTGTTTTGTTTTGTTTCTATTATAAAAATAAATAGCTAAATTTATTTAAAATAATATGACATGTAATTTACTTGCTTATAAAACACTTAAAAATAACTTAACAAACAGCTTTACTGTAAATTTTGGGTTTTGAATAATAAGCTCCCGTTCGACAAATTACAAAAAAGTAGTTAATCGGGACTTTTTACGTTGTGTTTAGAAAAACAAATAATAAAAAATAAAAATTTTTTTTTGGAAAATCCATTACAAAAACGGTATTTTATTTTCAATTTTTTTTTTTTCAATTTGGTTTTTAATTGTGTTATTTATTGTACAATGTACAGCATTATTTTGTTTTCTTTAACTTAAAAAAATGTATTTGCATCGTAAATGTAATGTTTTTTTTTTCAATATGGTGGGATGTGTACTCGTATAATTGCACACCCCACACTGCCACGTTGAAATCAAAACTTTATTATATGTAATTATCTTTTAAAGGTACAAATAGGTTTCTAACAATTTAAATAAAGTAGGTATACATTTTCAAAAATTATGTAAAATATACGTTCCATCCATTTTGCATGATTTTACGCGACCGGAAATTAATTCCGCCAGTATACAATCATTGCTAAGTGGTGTTGTTGTGAAAGCCGGAATGATGAATGGATGAATTCAATACCTACATAAATCTACCAAACAACGAAACCACAGTACAACATACAACGCAACCCACACACGATGTTAGTATTTAATATTATTTCTCTTATTACTGGGACATCGGATGAGTCGACACATTCAGATTACAGGAAGCTCACTGTTACCTAGTAATTCGATTAACCGAGATGCGAATCTACGGATGTGTAATTGACACGAAAACGTTTTGATATTGACCAAAAGTTCAAAATTATCCGAGAATCGATTTTAATCCTAGAATGGAGGCGGGAATAAAATTTATTCTCTCCAACTTGGAACTGATTTTTCACTGAAGTACCGAGCGATGCTTTCCTTGAATTCTTTCACCAGAAATGCGCTTGTCTTCATAGTAGTAGGCTGCGCCTTTTTCACGCAGGAGGACATTTTTTTAACTGTGTAAATTTTACGTCTCATTGTATGGTGGGACCAATGAAATTTACTGATGGATTCTCAGACACAATAAACGGGTGGATTATGCACATTTTTGATAAATTTACTACTCCAAATTGTCAATCAAAGAAAGGAGAAATACGTCTAATTTAAAATGAGAGAAAAATATACTTCTCGCTTCCATTATTAGGCTAAGGAAGAACGCTTCAATTCTAGGTTCATCGGGATTTTCGACAAGATCTGTAGCAAAGCTGTCATATTGCTCTGGGTCCAGAAGTCGGGGATTTAAACCGTGTCAGTAATTTACTAAAATAGCGCTATTCAATATTTAGTTTACTTTTGGCCGGAAATCAACATGAACGAAGAATTTTAGCATCTATTTCTTTATTAAGCCATCTCAATGCGAGCATCTTATTAATTATATTATGAAGTCAAATATTACAAATTAAAAACTTTAAATGAACGTTGCCACAAAAAAAATGACATAAATTTATAAATAACCAATCTTACCTCTTGGCCTCAAATAAAATTAACATCGTCTAAGAAACCTCGAAACTTTCCATATTCCTTTTCAAATAACTAACTTAACCCTTTCCTAACCTCTGACCTTGACGGAAACTTCTCGTATTTTTTTGTTTGTTTGTAATTGATTATTTCCTTTTCTTTACACATTGATGTACGCCGTTATTGGACGGTTAGTATTAAATATTTTTCTATTATACCAATATGAAGCTACGTGAAGCAAAACGCAATGAATAGTACGTGGGAACCAAAAGACAGGAAGCAAGAAACATACTGGGAGTGAATAGTATGAAGCAGTGGTAAACGGGACGGAAAAAGCAAAGGGAAACTGGAAACGTGTAGCTGAAAGCGGTAATCAAGAAGCATAACACAACGTGAAATTGGAAATGGGAATCAAGAAACAGCGGGAAGCAACAACCAAAAACAAAACATATAAGCGGGAAACTGGAAGCGGGAAAGGAAAAACGATCACCAACGATCAATCAAATCATTGATTCATATCCATTTTTCTATACAATATTGACTTGTAAGGTTGCCATGTATACCGGTCGATTAAATTCCAACCTCCTTCCCATCCACAGAGTACGTGTTCCAAGTTCTAACAAATCAGTGCCCACTGATGTACCGGTCGCACCGGAACAGGAGTGCTCCTGGCTGGGGTGGTATAATCGTATCGTATCGTATCATACTTTATAATTTATTTTGTTAATCCTCTGTCCGTTGTGTACATTATAAATAAATAAATAAAGAAAATGATATGTGATCCGTGGAACAGGGATAGCATTGTAACGGAAATCTTTGATTCAGTAATTGTTTCCCTACATCACTAAATATATTTTTTAAAAATATGTGAATACTGCACAAGAGTACCAATAGTCTGAAGCCAGTGGGACTATGGCATCTCCAATTGGGGTATGAAGAAGGGAGTGGGAAAGGAAGAAATGGTTGGAAAGTACTTAGTACAGATCAGGCCATCAGAGACAGCTTTAGCCGTTTCGATTCTTAATGGCGGTCTTTTACCAACGAATACTGAGCGTATCTACCATGATGATAATAACTAGAAACAATAATAATTCAACGGTATCATGATTTTAACCAATCGTTAGAACAGTGGATCTACTGTACTCCGTTCACCCACATGTGTATATTGTGTGCAGATATGTGCCAGTCACGTTAGGGCATTCCTGCCCTGCTGCCTGACGCTTGAAGACCGCACCTGTGCCTTGTGCCCTGTAATGTACCCTGTGCCCTGTGCCCCAACAGTACCCTGTGCTTTCACGGCATTTGGATGTATCACGGGACTTATTGATCCTGCGTATTTAGGCCAGACAACACGGCGTTATCTACCGTGGTGCGCCTATCTAGGCTTTTCTATCTCGGATCGATAATGGCGAGAATTTGTGCAATTAATGCACGCCGGTAGAAAACTTTACAAAAATACAGGGAAAATAGTAAAGAAGAAGTAAAGAATGTCCCAGGAAAACATGGCACGATACACCGAATCAAATGATAATATTAGTAGGTCATACACAAAATTAACATAAAAAAACTGAAAAAAAGAGATTGAGAGAAAAGTGAATTAAAATTAAGTAATGTGAACACCACACAAGAGTTTCAGCTGCCTGAATCCAGTGGGAGTATAGTAGCGGCGGGTCGTGAGTCATTTTGTTATGAGCGGGAGTCACAGTACCAGCTCAATATTTTCAATCGACTCAAAGAACGACGGCTCATTTAAGAGCCGGCCGTCCGGTATAGCATCCTCAAATGGAGTATCTTGTAAGGCTGGTGAGCGGGGAAGGGGAGAGGAGTAGGGGTAAAATGCATCAAAGGAAAAGTTAACGATAATTTAAAAAATTAGCAATTTTTTTAATATTTAAATTTTTATTTTTATTTATTACATTACTTAGACACATTTATATAGCATATAACATAATAGAAAGTACATAATATTGTATAATATTCGTAAGTAAAAACAAGTGAGAATATTTAAACTAGTGAAAATAATTCAAATATGTACAATTATGTTTTATCAAGTTGATATTAGTTCCCAGCTAGGCGGATTACCTGTTCTAAGGAACAAAATGCTCTAGTTACGCGTGGTGTATAATTATTGTTTTTCTTACATTTGTCTACCAAGTGTGTTGTGAATAATAGGTATGAATAAACTTTACTGATATAATTTAATAATATTTCGGACTCCCCTCTACTCAATCCAATTAACCATTCGATGTCTATCTATACTCGTATATATACACAATGAATATTTGTCTGTCTGTCTGTCTTCGATTTTCTCGAAAATTACTGGACCGGTTTCGCTGAAAGTAGCACAGTTTGTTCTTATTAGTGGCGGAAAGAATAGTGGGAATGAAATCCAATTTGTAAAACTATAGCTTTAACGTTTTCAATTAACATGAAAAACATTGAACCCGCCATATTGCATTGAAGTTAACCCATAGATATACCACTCTGGTTAGCCACAGATTACATATTCAAAAGAAGAAGGTTTGTTTGGGTAGAATATTTTCAAAATGGAAAGCACAAGTAGGTACCTACTTAAGAACTTTATTATTTAGATATATTTTTTTGAAAAAAAAAAAAAAAAGGTTTGGAACGAAATAAAATTTAAAAATGAATGTTTCTTTGATTAATTGTTTAGAGATAGTAATAGTCGTCACAAGGCATTAATTTCGCTGTCAAATAAATCATGGCACCCAAACGACAAGCAAGAATTCACAATTACATAACTTAATTCCAAAAAAATTAAATAATCCCGAGAAAGGCCGGGTACGCCTAAGATAGTATGCTGTAAAAAAAAATCAAACGAGGGAGATATAAACATTAGCATTTAAAAAAAAGCATTTACAAAGTTAAAGCGGTTAAATTCTTTCACTGTTTTTGCTTCCGAACTCAATCGCATTTTGGTTCAGATTTCGCTCAACTTTCTTGAGCAGGTTCGTTAGGAATTTAGGCTTAATTTTATGGATGTGTCGCTACCATTAACCATTTAACGATTCGCTGATTTAAAGCCTACTTAATAAAAAGGTGTTAAGAGCATAATTTTTTCACCACCTTTGCTAAAATAAACAATCAGTGGATTCAACTAACAACGCACCGTGTTACATTTTTTGGTTATTTGATTTAACTGAAAATTATACTCTCGTCGATGCGTCAATCACGCGGGAACGGCCTGGACTTGTTATAAAATTGATTGGGGTCTCCAAAATTAGGGTACGAGTTATGCAAACCTCTATTTTTGGGCACTTAACTGTATGTGCACACCACTAAGCAGATAAGCAAGTAACTAACTAACTAAGTATCAGGCCGTTTCTCCGCAGGGGTAGACAGAGAGGACGGACCGCTAAACAACTCTATCTTGGCGTACACTCCTTGCTTCACCATATTTATACAACGTCTCATACTCAGATCATATGATCTGAGGTCTCATACATTCTCTTCTGTTATTTCGACTTCTGACATGGCACGACTCAAGTATTTGATTCACTTGACCGTGCCATGTCTTCCTCGGACGTCCCCGGCTTCTTTTTCCATTAACGTTCGCGTCATATATTTCCCTTACACTTCTTTATTCGTTCATTCACTCTACATGCCCAAACCATCTAATTTTCCCTTTCTTAATCTTACTCATTACGCTTACATCAGCCTTGAATTCTTTTCAAATCTCAACATTTTTCACACGATCTTACATGGTTTTACCATACATTCACCTCAGAGATTTCATTTCTACAGCATTCAGTTTACTTTCATCCTTCCGCCACCAGTTCCATGCTTCACTGCCATACATCAGGCTTGGTATCAGCACTCCATAGCTTCGCTAGCAAGTATTAATGCGATAAATGAAGAAAACCAAGAAAAAATGATTATTAATTGATAAACTAAAGTTTTTAAGACAAGATTTTTGTGCATAGCGCAAAAGGGTAACAATTATTTTTATAAACAATAATTATTAGCCTGAAACACTCATCCAAATTGAAAAAACCTTCCGAGAAAAGATAAATGTCGCCGACAGGACTCGAACCTGCATCTTTCTGATATCCGGTCAGATGCTCTACCGTTGAGGTACGTCGGCTTATCGCAAACCCGCCAAGTTAATCAATATATACTAGTGTTTCATTCAATAATTACTGTTTTTTTAAATTATATTTCACCTGTAAACAACCAACTTTATTAGTATGAGGAAGGCTTGTAACGGCTAAATCCCTCAATAGATGGCGTTGAGACAAATTATGTCTACATTTTATTTGTGAAAAATGTTTTGACTTGTCAAATATTTATTAATTGATAAACTAAAGTTTTTTAGACAAGATTTTTGTGCATAGCGTAAAGGGTAACAATTATTTTTATAAACAATAATTATTAGCCTGAAACACTCATCCAAATTGAAAAAACCTTCCGAGAAAAGATAAATGTCGCCGACAGGACTCGAACTTGCACCCTTCTGATATCCTTGAAAAGGGTTCGCCAGTTGATACTGCAAAAAATGATGACTCTCTCAATTACCAATATTTTTCTATATTTTTAATTCCATACCAACCAAAACTGTATTCAATAATAATAAAAATACTTGGATAATTTGTATAGCGATGTTTTAATAAAAAAGGCCTCAAGGGCGACATTGTTAAGAGAAGAAAACAACACTTAGCGCAAATATAAATTGATTTTGGCTGCTTGAAAGTTTAGTACGTGAATTTGAACCTTTGCACAAACTGTAAGATCTGGAAATAGTTACCCTTTAATTTATAAAGTATCGTTTAATCTGCAACAATACTATTAGGTTAATTACTAATCTTAGCTTCGCAAAGCGTCTTGAAGTGCGTTTTATAAAATGGCGGTAGATAACATACAACAACTTGACACACTTAACTTTGCAGGACGTCAAAGGAGGAATGAAAGAACGAACTACTTTTTTAAATCTTCACGTCGATTTCAATGGTCCCAGCTTAAGGCGTCGAATCTGAAAAATTTCTTTTTTCATTTTATTATAGTATATATTTTCAGGTGATGTCAAAAAATTTGAGTTTTCCTCTATATTCTCCACTATTGGCATGAACATGATCAAAACTACACGATGCATCCGATACAGGTTGTCGAATCTAACTTTGCTTCCACTCACGTGTATGGTAAACCTAACAAAATGCAAATTCGACACCTTACGTTGGGACCGTCGATTTGTATCAAAAGAAATTTTCATATCGTCTGCAAAATTACGAGTGTAAATCTATACATATTTAATGGCTTTTAATTTCTACACTGAAAATTTGAAAAAATGAGTTTTTTTATTTTATATTTCCTGAAATTTTCACACACCCTTAAGATATTAAAAGATTGCACACAGCACCTTCTATTTTGTTTTCTTGAATCCCACGGTATAGATTTAGTTCACCTTTTAGATAGTTATAATATCAGGGCACCATAAATCTCGCGGTTAGTATGGCATAAACCTACTTCTATGGCGTTCCCCGTAACATTGTTTGCATCGCGTGCCGAGGTTTCATCGCATAAATTTCTATGCAAGCCTCTTTTTTATTCACCGCGCTCGTTCCTTTATAACCTACTCTCGATACCGCGGGTCTCCTTGATATTCCTGAGCTCCTGGTAAGATATATAATAAAAATATCTATCAAATTTTTTTATTTTGTTACTAAAGGAATCTCCTTGTAACAAATCCCTCTTTCATAAACGATACAAGTAAATAGTTGCAAGGGAGTTCTCAGTGGTAGGACATACAATATATTTTAATAATGACAATCCTAACTAAAAGATTCGAACGGTGAGCTCTGCCGTCATGAAATTTGGATAGCTTTTTTGCCCCAAGTCAATGCAACTATTTTTAGCTCGCGACATGATTTTAATCATGCGCTATGGAGTTTTTAAATACCAATTAAACTATTAAAAATAAATTAACAATTTATTGTTATTGTGTTTAATTCGTAGAATTCCATTGATTTTTTAAAATAAAACGAACGAATGGTACTAATATAAAGCTAATTAATAAAGTAAGGTAAATTATTTATTCCCCACTCTTACGTATATTCACGAAACCTAAACAATACAATTCCTTAAAATAATTCAGAGAGTTACAAAATAGATTAAATTCATTGCTTTAATAGCATTCGCGTCATTATAAAACAATTAAGAAAACACTTTATGTGGGGAAAACAGCTTTCAATGGTAAATACCTCACAGAATAGAGAATTTTTAAGCAAATCGGTTTTACCAGAAATAAATCATTTTAAATACCGTACAAATTAAAATTGGGCGGGAGTAAATAAAATTATATAAATAAACTGTCGCAATGTGGCTTAACCGCAGTTTGATAATGGCCTTGGACGCCGAAACAGCTGTAAAATAATTAAAAACTAAAATACTTGCAGAACTTAATAATAACATTATTACATTTGATTTACTTCAATTTTTTTTTTTAAAGTTAAAAATAAGACAATACCCCAAGTTATTTGTCTTATTTTAATAGGTTTAGAAAAAAGGTGGGTTGAAACTCTGGCGAAGCCGGGTACTATCTACTTACTAGTTAATAACATATTAGTGTGTTCATAAATTAAAGTTTAAACTGGGGGTTCAAGGTTCAACTGAAGCTTTAAGCGCAGTAAAATCTCGTTAGTTTTGCAGTAGAGAGGTGCAGGTGAAAAATGTGCACCAGACTGGAATGATAAGGTATTAACGGTGTACCCGCAATAAACTCTATATACAGTGGTAATGAGGAAACTAATTGGCGCACCTCTCACCCTCACTCCACCACCTTCCTAAATAATAACCCTCTAATACTAACCCCTAATAATAATGACATAAATATAGATAGTAAAATCTCGTTAGTTTTGCAGTAGAGAGGTGCAGGTGAAAAATGTGCACCAGACTGGAATGATAAGGTATTAACGGTGTACCCGCAATAAACTCTATATACAGTGGTAATGAGGAAACTAATTGGCGCACCTCTCACCCTCACTCCACCACCTTCCTAAATAATAACCCTCTAATACTAACCCCTAATAATAATGACATAAATATAGATGGGAAGTGTGGACCGTCGCCACTAAATAAATAATGTCAATATTGCTTTAATGTGTAAAATGGACAACCTTCTGTATACTTCTTTTTTCTGTTAATTTTTAATTAAATAAGTGGGTGTGTCCACAAATACAGGGTTATAAAAATAATAGACTCAATTTCGTACCGCTATATTACCCGAATTATACGTTATAGAAAAAAATAACAATTATAAAAACGTTTATTTGTCAAATTTTAGATTTTTGATTTTAACATACCATGAATATAGTTTTAGTAATTGACAAAAAGGCACTGCTCAGCTACACATTCCGGAGCCCGGAGTACAGCTGGTTATCAGCTGTGCAATAGAAATTATATGAAGTTAAAGTTACATGAAATCTCTACAAATAAATAAATAAAAAACGTTTTTATATTAAAATTAAAAACATTTTTTTTAAAATCATTTATACAAAAGATATGTGAATGATCTACATGGCAATTGAAAAAGGAGGTCTGGATGTTTTAAATCTCACTGTTAGATTGCTCATAGTTACGCAAACGACGGGTAGAGTAGCCGCGCCGCCAAGTAGCCATTTCGCGTCAGAGTCACGCCTAGCTTACCTCTCGCCCCACTTATTATGGATTCTTCCCCTATGTATTATTTGCTCTGTGGTTTCCATAATCATATTCACAATTTAAAAATAGTATTTAAATACATTGTAGTAACATTATCAGAACTAAGCCATTCTGTACCTCGATCCCATGAAATAGGTAAATACATAAAGCAAAGGTGGCGGATGTATTTAATTGCACAGAATGTACTTGTAAGAAGACTTTAATGCGTAATATCTGGAACCGTTGCTAATGCATGGTAAATTGACTTAATTGTGAGGAAATATAAAATATTAATAATAATTAATGTTTTAAACACTTCTTTATTATGGACAGAAAAATAACAAAGCATATCATTTACAGACTCTGCTTTTATTGAAGAAGTTTTCTGACCCATACAAAATTTTTGCTGGCGAGGTAAAATATGTTTCACATAGGAAATAGTTGGCTAACTTTGAATAATTGAGTTTAATTTCGGTGTCATCATTTAGAATTCAGAATATTTCATTTCCCTTGGTTTAATCAAGGAGACATCTTTATTTATTACCCAGGGGTCACTTCCGGTGTTAATCGGATGTGAAAGGAGTGTGAAGAGGGGAGAAGCAGAGGGAAAGGGAAAATATAATTAGTTTCAGGATGAAAATCGACGGTGGGGATTTGCTGGAAAATATCAAAAAGCCTTTATCGTTTTAAATTTTAAGTTAAAATTGAGAGGGTGCCCGATGATACGATTCTATCGAAGTTAAGGCAAAATAAGAAGGAAAAATACATCGAAAATGCTATGGAAAAGCAGCAAAAGATAAGACTAATAGATGTTGAAAGTAGATATCCAAGTTAGAAATATGGAAACATTTGCATTCGTAGATGGTACACTGAGGGAACAACTTGTGAAGAAACTATAGATAGTCCGGATAAACAGGCATTAATAATTAAAAGAAAATACAGGAAGTAGAAAATAGATGTCATCGACGGTAATATCTAACCATTTGCAGCAGTAATATGTAAATCGTGAAGAAATCAGAATTAACCCAAGAAAAGAAGGCAGTAATGGGATAAACAGAAGCAGAATGTATAGGTATGTCGCCAACTGAAATATGGAAACATTTGCGATTATAGGAGGTGCTCTAAGATACTTGGGAAAGATATCTGAAACTACAAAGACAAACAGAAAAAAAACAAGTCATCCGCGAAACAAGAAACATGGAAATTATTATATCTATTGAAAAAGTACCAAGGGACATGGGAAGAAATCAGAGATAAGCGAGTCACCATGGAAACAGTGAAATGTATCTCTGAGAATTTGTTAATAAATAGCAGGTAGACCAGGAACACCGGGTATGAACAAGACTTACATGGGTAGAAAGTAAATTCGCCAATGGAAATATGTGTAAGTGTACACTCTGCGAAGTACATAGGTAGGTATTGAGATACAATATTATTATGTTTTTGTAGAATGTGCATTCAGAGACTTGTGAAGCATTTTATCTTATCTCCCGTTCGCAAACATGGCGTGCTTCAGGATCATTATAACAAAGGCAGGGACTTTTTATAACGCTAATCCATAAAAAATAACCCAGTTTAGAAAACATATTACGTTCTCACACAGGATTGTATCAGGGGGCCATAATCCGCAGGAGGTAAACCGCGATTATCTTGTCAAGGTAAAAATGGATATCAATATTCATTAAAGCAGGAGATATGAATCGCATTATGCCACCGTTGTCTAGGCGACGCGTCCGCCATAAATCTGCTGGGCGGGGTCTACCTCTGTAACCTTTAGCTACCTCCGGGTACCAGGGTGCCATAGGGTAGCTCCGTACAAGCGATAAGGACGGGAGCCTTGTAAATTGGCGTTTTAAATTTTCTATAAATCACTCTTCTGGTGTTATGCGGCCCTGGTACTTGCTACCGGGAACACCGGATTTTATCAAAGTTTTTAATGATTTTAGCCGAAAACAAAATAGGATACAGAAAAAAAATAAGACGAATAAATTTTTATGAATGGTTTCAAGTTTTTACTTATTAAAACGGAAATCAACTCAAACCTACGTTGAATGATTCATAATATATCTTGCTATGCACGATAGGGAACCAGAAAAATATTATTGTCATTAGACATTTAGGTATTTCTACAAAAAACTATAGTTTCATATTGTCATAATATTGAAAATATTTTTCATCGATACAAGGAGACGATAAAGCATAATGGGTTGAAACTTTATCGAAAAGTCAAGATTTTTGAAATTACTATGCAGTCGAATGATATAAATAAATAGACTATTTTGGTGAAAGGTGAGAGAGATTTTTTATACACATAAATAGACGGGGTACTAAATACATTATAAAATTGCACTCAAAAACGATAGGGTTGGACACAATGGTGAGGTTTGTAGCCATGATTAAATTTACTGCAAATATCGGGTTTGTTGCCATAATTAAATTTGTTGCAATGTGAGGTTTGTAACAAAGATTTGAATTGTTGCAATGGTGAGGTGTTTTTCTATGATTAAATTTGTATCAATGAAAGGGTTTGTTGCCACGAGCATGTTTGTTGGAATAAGAGGGTTTGTTGCCATTATTAAATTTATTACAATGTGAGGTTTGTTACTACGATTTGAACTGTTGCAATGGTGAGGTGTTTTTCTATGATTAAATTTGTTGCAATGATAGGGTAGTTGCCATGCTTAAATTAGTTGCAATGATGAGGTTTGTTAACATGATTTGGTTTGTTGCAATACTGAGGATTGTTTCAATGGTGCGTTTTAAAGCAATTATATGGTTTGTAGTAATAATAGAGTAGAGAAAAAAATATAAAAAAACAAAGCGTTTCCACACTGAATTAATTACGGTGTTCCACAAGGAACAGGTCTTGAACTGTGTTATACTGAATATAAGTATATTCAATTAGTAAATAGAGGAAAATAACGTGGGATGACTTGCAAGAATCAGAAAGTTGACAAAACGTCAATAATACGGGTTTAATATGATATTCTTGGAATGTGTACATAGGTGAGATGCATATTCAGTTCCAGTAATAATAATATCGGCACAGAATCAACACGAATCATCACGCAAGAAACAGTTTGAGTCACAAACGTGTTTAATCTACTTTGCATTGCATGAGAAGGTTGGAATACTTACAGCGGACACCATCAGAGTTTGTCTCTACATCTACATAACGAGAAAACATAATTTATAGATTTGCTTAGTAGTACAGTAGAACAATGAAAGAACCTATGTACCACAGAGCAAATAGAATATAGAAATGCCCCAAGTAAAACAGCTACCAAGTTAAAAGGTTCGGCATTTTTACAAAAATCTTCCTTTATTTCCTTTGTATAATTGTTTTGTAATTTGCTTTCCGGAGTCAAAAGTATGCGAAACAAATGTGGATGACAGTGCACCAAATCTGGTGCCAAATTTAATGTTACGCGACCTTTGCTTTCAGCCGTCGAAATCGTATTAGGGCAAGTCTCTCAATTCTGATGTCAGTACTACGACGAAGACAAAAATTCCCGGGTTACGAATAACCTCGCAATATTGGAATGCTTCCTGATCCTATCATAAAAAGCTGAATTGGTTTCTCGTGCAATGATGGGAGGTCTAAGTTAGCAGAGTATTCGCGATATCTGGGCGTGAATCCGACTCTCTATTCCACTCAGTTACAAACAAATCTTATTCTTCTTGTTAAGTTTTTCATTCAGGACGTTCTTCGTCTACCGGCGCTAAGTAGCATTTCGTTTTCTCCCAAATTTTAAGTTGATAGTTGTAGCACTTTGTCTTTATTATATCGTTCCTCAGTACAATACACAAACTCATTGGATAACCATCATATCTGCCATAGATCACCCCAGTAGTTCGCTACGTTTGGTGACTTAGCAGGGATGCTCGGGTTCACGGAGTGAGGTTTGTCCAGATCTTGGAGGAGGATTTGTCTGGCCGCTAACCGAGTGGTAGGCCGGATCGGGAGAGGTCGGTTGAGGCAGATCCTTTGACGTGTGGAAGGGATTGATTCTAACATCCATCACTCCTGGACACAATCACCCCCAGATTCCTACCCAACCCGCAAACTGTTTTGCTTCCCAGAACTTCCTCTCTTTAAAAATATATTCTATACTACATCCCCAAGGATGACATGATGGCATAATATGACATAGATGTTAAAAAAAACAAACATTTAAAAAAAAACCTGTGCTACAGGCTGCTCTCTGACGGTCCGGTGAGGAACGGAATTTTCACTCGCTACTGGAGACACTGCGCAGAAAAGTCCAACAATGGACTGCGTTGCAAACCGTTACCTTACTTTAGCAAACTTGACTTTTCTGTGCAGTGAAATGTTCGTTCTTTACCGGACCATCAGAGAGTGGGTTTACAGTCCCGCTTTAGTTATAAATACGAGTATATATTTTTATTTGCATTTTGTTATTTGTACTTTGCTTACACCCTACTTTATTCTAAATTGTTATATAATGTTCTAAAATGCTGCTCATGAATATTTGAAGTCATTGTTTTAATTTGCATATATATAGTATATCTGTTATTTTCTAATTATATTAGGTTAGGTTAGTTAGTGTAAAGCGCACTTGAGGTGATCCTTCACAAAACTACGCTATAGAAAGTAACGATTATTATTAAAATACAATAAAATTAGAAGTTTCTTTGAATTTATTTGAAGTAATGCAAAATCAAGTGTTTTTGGGTTGAAAATTTGATGACCTAGAAACATCATAGATGATTTAATTAAGTACTGGATGTAAATTACTGTTGGCGAGCTTTTTTATAAGCCTAGAAAAAAAATCGTAACTAAAAAATATGTTTAAACTGCAAAATCTCCTACTTACGAATCCTTTTTCGGATATCGTCATATTGTTCATTGTGGAAAATTAAGTTTTTTAGCTTTACAAAATAAAATAAAACACGCATTTTTGTGATGTTTTTTTTGCGTAAATCGAAAGATGCGGCCGATGTTAAGCGAGAATTTAAACTTTTTCGCCATCTGCATAAGGAGCGCGTGATTTGCTTGAATTTTACAAGTGGATCCCCTTAAGCGCACGAAATCTCACAAAAAAATTGTTTCTTTTCCCCTCGAGTCTTTTTGAGAATAAATGAAAAAATTTCGTAAATACGCATGGTGACGTTTTAAATGGAAATAAAAAAGGGAGTTTTTTTTCTTTCTAAAACAGTTTGAATCATATTCCTCACTATAGTAAAAAAATGAGATAAAACCACTTTTATGAGTCCGTGTCGGGCTGGGAGAAGTATCTCCCAAAATGAATCGACGGGTTAAAATATTTTTGCCTGTCCGTTAATATTGCAATATTCCATCTCACCCAACTAGTAATATCCCACCCACAACGGACGATAACCGAGAATAATTTTAGTCGATGATTATTTCATTGTTTATTGCTGGCTCCTAAGAAACGTGGTGTTTATAGTGTTTATTGAACCGCCTTCACGGAGAGCTAATAAATAAAGGATGATGCATCAGTGGTCCACAGTACAGTTCCTAACAACGACAAGGCAATTAACTCAGTATTCGTCATATCAAAATATCGAAGTGTCGATATGGCAAAATCGAATCGTGTTCAAATGCACGTATTCGTATGACACGAATTAATTAATATTTTTTAAGTAAAACGATTTTAGAATGCTTAAAAGATATTCATTTTAAAAGCAGTGCAATTCAAAATATTGTAATATAAACGTATACATTTCTTTTGAATCACTTCAATTTAATATAATAATTTCGACCGGTTTCAGAGGAACCCTTTCTTCGTCAGGAATCTATTAAAACCCTACGATAAAAAATAATGATAAATATACATGAATATTTAGGTGTTGAGTGGAAACTCACCAAAGGGGAAGTGTAATTAGTTTTTTTTTTCCCTTAATTACCCCTCCCTATGTATATTTCCTTGTTATTTTGACTCCTCTCACCGTCCCCCCCCCCTTCTAATCACCACTCCCACTACCCTCACCTAGTAATGTCGAATTATTTCTGTATTTGATAATTTAAGTTAGTTATCAGAATGCTAGTGAATAACACGGAAGTGCCAAAACCGGTAGCAAATAAATAAAATTAAGGGGATCCACTTAAAATTCTAAAATTCTAAAGAAATCACGATCTCCGAATGCAGGTGGCGAAAAGGTTGAAATTCCCCTTAACACCGGCCGCATGCTTCGATTTATGCAAACAAAAACATCACCAAAAGGCGTGTTTTAATTTATTTTGCAAAGCTCAGATATAATTATTAAAATATTAGTATATTAAGTCATATTCTAAAAAACTTAATTTGCCACAATGAACAATACGACAATATCGGAAAAAAAGGGACCATGAACTTACTTTTTTTTTTAGTTATGACATATAATTTTTTTTCTAGGCTTATAAAAAGAAATGCCTGGTTAAAAGAAAGGTAAAGGTGTGTTCTACTTGCAGTATTTAATTAAACCATCTATGATATTTCTAGGCTACACACTATTCAAACCAAAAACACATGATTTTGTATTATTTCACATTGCGTCGCCTTCAGTAACAAATGTACCCCGTGAACTAAAACTCTTCAAAACAAAATTTCATAATACTCGTATACAGGACAAACAGAATATATTTCCGGAAATTAGTTAGAGCCTGATTTCCCAG
This sequence comes from Halesus radiatus, assembly GCA_022606495.2. Taxonomy (NCBI): domain Eukaryota; kingdom Metazoa; phylum Arthropoda; class Insecta; order Trichoptera; family Limnephilidae; genus Halesus; species Halesus radiatus. Next base: position 73,631 of record JAHDVE020004597.1, read on the forward strand.
CAATATCACATTATGGAGCCGGGGCGGGCGGGTGGCGCTAGGTGCTATGTATGCGTTATGGGTGGTGTAACTGAAGCGCGGTGGCTAGACGGGGTAGTGGTTCTGCTACTGCTACCGGCTGCGGCTACTGCTAGTGTCTAGGTGTCTAATTACAGGTGGCATAAGGTTCCCGGATCTACGCCTCCTCGTACCGCGTTGTATAGAGTAATTGCATAATGCGGGACTTCCCAAACACTGCAGTAACACAAACCTTATTGAAAATAAAATATTCATATTAAGAGGAATGGCTGGGCGACCTTTTTCATACAAAACTTAATTTTGGATTTGAAACGAAAATACCCAGTCAAAACTGAATATTAAAAAAAAACAAAAGTTAAAATAAATGAATAAATATAATAAAATAAATTAAATATGTAGTACACGTATAAGATTTAAAAAAAAAATATTATTTGTGTTTTGAATTATAAAAAATATGTCGTTAAT